>JAAAKQ030019657.1:3395-37473 GCA_010016005.3 Zanna intricata
GCTTCCTTAACATGATAAGTCGAAATGTCTAAAGTAATAATAATATTATTAATGAGATAAATATTAATGTATATTATATTGTCGTATTAAAATAATATAATAAATTTTTAGTTCTAAGAACAAATAGTGTTAATAAAGTGGATAAAAATTTTTCAGGTGCCTCTTACATGATCTCTCAAAATAAAACGTGCCTTACATTTATATAAATTAGTTATTTAAACAATCAATAACTTATAACAAACAATAAATAACTTAAACAATAGATGGCAAACAAATCGTGAAAATTGTTAAAGCTTCCTTAACATGATAAGTCGAAATGTCTAAAGTAATAATAATATTATTAATGAGATAAATATTAATGTATATTATCGACTAATATCTGACATTTATTCATAGATATCATAAAATAATGCATTCTTTAACCTTCAAAATAAAAAATTCAAGATTTCAAGAAACCTGTATCAACAACACACAAGGTATGCCTTCATCAAGACTTCTCACAACATTTTATCTAAAAATACATCAATTTATTACTTAGAAAATAAATGCGCGTGCGTGTGTATGTGTGTATCAGTGTGATAATAACAATTCTGTTTAATTTAATTTTCTTTTACTGAGAATTTAATTAAATTTATTGACAAAATGATGAGGTTAATTGTAATTTAAATCCTAAGGAGTCTCATTTTTTTTTTTTTTTAATTTAATGATTTGTTTATTTTATTTTTAATATTTCTTTAATCAATTTTACAATTTGTTTATAGTTAAATTAAAAATTGTGGGTAGAAAAATGTTCTATTATTAAATTTAAAATTTGAACTAAATGTAAAAAAGGGTTGGTTGTAAATTATTTTATATAGTTCTTTTCTTTATTTTTTTTTGTGAAAGAGAACAACTTAGCTTATAATCGTTTTGTACGTACTTTTATGGCGGAGATAATTACTCAGCTTTTACTCGCCTGCTAAACGCTGGTTTCTTCGTCGACCGCCGAGTTTTAGTTATTTTAGGCGGGTGAAAACAGAAGTCATTACCAAAGGGTGGTAGGGTGATAAAGGGAAAGAAAGAAAAAAGAAAGAAAAAAAAAAGAAAAAAGATGATGAGGAAGGACATCAGTCTTGCTTCATCACGGATCAAGGAAGAAGGACGTTGATGGTAGTGGTGGTGAGTCTGTAATAGTGGTAGTGAATTTGGACGTAAAAAGAAGGAGAAAATTGTCTCTAATATAGCTCAGTAGCACCCTAGCAGCCCCTGACCGACTCGCCACTCCATTTCATTTGTAAAGCCACTTCCGTATTCTCCTTTAGGCAACCTACTACCTCTACCTTATACCATACTGCTTCTACTTATCCTTTTATTCTTTTCTTTACCATAATCTTCATCATTTTTTCTTCCCCTTTACTTTATTGTTTCTTTGGAGTCTTAACTCGTTGACGATTCTTTTACTTTAAAAACTTTTCAAAGATTTTTAAATTCACTACTGTAATTATCAAGCAACCTTTTAATTTAGAAATGCACTCTGTACTGAATTTGTTTTTAAGTCTGAATTTACTGCAAACATTTTTGCTGTTTAATAACTGTTGGATATTTTTTGTAGAATGCATTTATAAACACGGTTTTATATTTTACTTTATTTATATCCTTTCTTCTCTTATATGTATATTTTATGAAACTAAAATATCGATCGTTTGCTCAATACTTTTTACTTTAATTTTTTTTTTAATTTATGATTTTTTTTATATAAAAATGTAACTTAGTTACTGGTTCTGTTTTCAGTTGGTGGCAATTTAATTTAGCTGTTTTGTTAAAAGTTGTTTAAATATTTTATTCTGTTAATTTGGCCTTGAGACAAATTTGTTTTAGATTTTTTTTTTTTTTGGTTTTGGGGGCATCGATTACTGTGGTCAGTTCCTCGTGCATCTCATTGTAGTATGACCCAAACGTTGATATCCGAAACACCGCAATGGTGTTGGGACGAACGGACGAACGCTTAGCCGATGAAAACTTTTATTGCTTTTATTTTCTCTGGGCAAATTGGCCTATTAAATATCAGCACATGTGAGGGAGGTTTGGACCTCTCCGTTTTGTCGAGTCTTTAACCGTTGATATCATATTCTGATCCATATAGTCCATATATCCCTGTAATATAGTCCGTCTATAATCTCATCTTCGGTGCAGTTAACCAAGTCCCTGCACACGGCTACTCCTTTAGATGTATTCAGTGTACCGCGTGTCACAACTTCGACGTCGATAAGTTCGATCTTCTTCGCTTTCATCAATCATGTCGACCGTATGTCATTGACCGTTTCCACAAATAAACCGGTTGCAGTCTTCCTTGTATACTTAACTGGTCCTCCAGCGGCTGGCTTCAGTGATGCCTCGGGCGATCACGAAGGGGCTAGTCTTTGAGAAATCTGCATCTCTTTTCTTAATTATAAGGAACCTTGAAGTAGGCCCGTCACTCTTATATCGAAACTTCATCGAACTTCTCTTATCTCTGACAATCATTTCATGATTGTCACTAAACTCTACGCTTTTCCTCCTCTTCGTTTCCGAAGAAAGAGGATCTCCAGGACAAGAGACCCTCTGCCACGAAAGTTGTGGAAGTTGTTTCAAGTTCCATATGATTAAAGATACGCCAGTCATGATATCACAAGGTGCGGACGGAGAAACGGCTGGGCGTGTCCCGGGTCATAGATCCTGGGCTTCCCCCAGTCAGCCGTCCTCCACAAATTTTACCCACTCGGGCCGGGGAGGCCAGGTACTGCCTGACCCATGATACCGACATCCCAGGACTCGCACGTAGCAGTAAAGGTTCCGAATCTTCTTACCCATGGAACAATCATTGCCAAGGGCCGAAGTGACTGACACACGCTGGGCGGCGCAAGATTTCGGCAGGGTAAGCTCTCAGCAGCCTACCCACAACCCAACCACACAACCGGGAAGCGGGATGAGCACTCCCCGTCCGCACTCCGCCCAGCATCGGGAAACCGATCACAGTCATGCCTCTTACCACCACCGCAAGCTGCGAAGCCGAAAAGCACAACCGCAACCAGTTCTGACATGTATTAGATGTTAGTTTTGCAACTGTACTTACTTGTATAGCCTTTTTAGTGTAAAAACTTTGTAATTAAAATAGTATGAACATAATACTTATTATTATGTTTATTATTGTTGTTAAAAATGTATATACGTTAGTTTCTAATTGTTCAAATTTTAACCGCATATTTGAGTCTGTAATTTGGAAAAGAATAGCTTATTGTAATCATTGCTTGCATTTTTGGAGTTTTTATTTTTCCATAAATATTGGCACTATTTCATTTTATAAATAACTATTACATAAATTATTGTTTTAATTTTGTCTTAGATCGAAATTTTATCTTTTTTTTTTAAAACTGAAGAAGCAATTTACTGGTCCTAACTGTCATCTATACTTAAAGTAATTTGACCTATGATCATCACCTCCATATATATATATATCACTTCTATACATATATGTATGTATAGAGAGAGAGAGAGAGAGAAGATTAGAATATTTTAAAACTAAGTTTATGAAATTAAGAACCTTCATATACTTGTGCCACATAATATAATTTCTGCACGAACAAAGTGTTAGAAAATTTGTAAAAAAAAAATGTTTTTTAACGTGTATGAATGTTTTTTTTTATAAATTTATGTATAATTATTGATTTATTTTTACCTTTTCAATTTTTGATAAAAAATTTCTTAAAGTTATTTGATAATTATAATGATTGAATTTCAAAAGAAACCATTCCAATTAATTCATCGAAAAAATTGTGAGTACAAAAACTTCGAATTCTATATAACTTAACTTATTTATTTATTACTGTGCCGTAATCGATGTACAAGATGACGTTTAATGATAAGACTTGAGTTTAAAAATAAATATTTAATGTGATAAATGTGGTATTAACTGAAGTTCATTCAATGAATAGCAAGCAGTTTCCAATCCAATTATCTTGAAAATCATTTTTTGTATTCATTTAACTATTTAAGAGTTATTTTAAGTGGTAGCCTTTATAGTTTGGTAATAATTATTTTACGAGTTGTACATAAAAAATATTTTATTTACTATATAATTGCTTTTAAAATTGAATAATTCAGCAATAAAATATCGATTATCAATTTATAATTTTCTATTATTATTATATAAGAATTCTGTTTTTATTTTTTTCTATTACTAATGATGAAATTTATTCTTTTTGAAATACCTTTCTTATATTTTCAAAAAAAACTTTTTCGTAATTTGAATTTTTTATTATTATTATTACCTGAGTTACTGGATCCATTCTTATTTCTATTAAAAGACTGAATAATAATTCCTTGTTTGTCTTTTAACTTTTCCATTTCAATTCCATTAAAATTAATAATTGTTTCCTTTCCTTGAAGACGGGATAAATGTCTGCTTTTCGGAAACCTGCCATTTTTATCGATTCATAGTCCCTGTTAGGGTGATTAGTTTGATTTTTAATTCATGCCTGCAGCATACAACGGCTTAGGCTGTTCTGTTTTACTTATTCCCACTCTGTTTTGTTGTCTGGCTCTTCTGTCCTGTCGGAGAGATAGGATGCACATGTTGGGGATGTCGGTGGTGCATCTTTATAAAAAAAAATTACTACTATTACAATAATTAGTTAGTATTTTCTTTTTCAAAGAATTATATACTGTGACTGTCTTTAATTTTATAATTATGGCGTAATAACCTTCATTGCTATAAAATAAGTAATGAAGGTACTTAATTTTACACAAGAAATAAAAATAAAATAATTAAATGATATTTTTATTGATTTTATTGGTTAATTATTGTGTTTTGTTGTCTTACAGGTATGACGATCCTATATATTCTCAACAAAAAAAGAAGGTATTACACTGTGTGTTTTTTTAAATATAACATAAATATTTTTTTTAAGGAGAGATAATGAATCTCACTTAAATATTATTATCCAATTATTCAACTTATTAATCTAATATACTTATACGCAAAAATGTATGGATCACTATAAAACCGCGATAATATTTCATGCTAAAGTAAATTCATACTAAACTTATCCAGATATAAAATGATTAGTTGTTTCTACATAGATTACAATATAATAAACTCTTATAATGGCTGAATATGTAAACATTTATCTATATATTTTTTATGAATTATTTTAATAGTCGTATTATTTTAACTGTCATTAGCGACTAAATAACTGTTTTTTACTAGGAAAAAAATTTTACTGAATAAATTTCAATTTTCTAATCTCCTTTTTATACAAATATAAAAAAAAAAAAACTTGAATCACTCACGTAGGTTGAGAGAAGGAAGAATAGACAGTTGAATGACAAATGGAAAGTTTGAACCTTATATTGTCATTTTTTACGACCGCATTTAGGGTCCTACACGCGTTACAACCCGGGAATAAGACCACTACGAGAAGATCGAAGCCCACATTCAAAATAAAGTATAAAAAAAAAGCAAACCTAGTATCTTCCTGTTATTAGATCGCATTTTATATCACTAAAATTTAGGCGGTTCTTTTTGTTGTAATTCTTTAGTTTTGATTTATGCGTTAAAAGTCAGTAGTGAAATCGATAACTTGAATTATCGATTAAATAAATAGAATTTATTTTAATTCTATTGCTTTTATGATCTATATCGTTATTTTATAAAAATGAACTTTTTTTATTTGTTTTAAATATTATTTAACATTTAATTAGTATTATGATTTTATATAATTATTTATTTAGTTTATTATTTACATAATCGATTTATTTAGGATAAAATCACTTTTGGTATACTCCGCACTGGAGTATGCCAGTGCACTACTAGTATTCATTCAGTTTTATTAAAAAAAAAGAATAAATAAAAAATTTATTATGAGCGTATTGACATAACTGTTTATCTTAGATAATTGTTTCGTTTAACATCCATGGTTTATCGTTTTGTTATGTAGTTATCTAAGAAAAAGGCCAAAAAATTCCTCATTCAGTTACAGATAATAAAAAAAACAATAACGTAAAGATAAATAATGAAGTTTTAATTCTTTAATCATTCTTTTATTGCGTTACCACCTTTCGTTAACTCGTATAGTTATGTGAGCTAGAACATGTGTCTCTGTTGTGATATGTATTCTGTCACTTCGTTCTTGTATTGTGAAATGTCCACATATTACAATTCCATATAAGTTCAGTACATCTACTGTAACAAGTTTCCTAGACGGTAGATGGATGTCTCTAACGTTCGTATAAGGTAAACTGCTTTTTGACTTGCGTCTTCTCTACTTGCGTCCTCATTATGTTTAAGTGTTCTCTCTTTAATATAAGTTTAATATTGTAACTTGATATGTACTGTTCATTCATACAGGTTAATCATTCATACTGAACTTCATTTTAGCTAGATTTCTTTCGGTCAGAGTACAAAAATTCTGGTTAAATGTGTGAGATCGGTTTGTATAAAAAAGTGAATAACACATTTATGTGATGCTGTCCGTATGTTTAAGAATCGCTTTGAATGATTATTACACTACAGATCATTAAGAATAAATTCCAGCGTAAAAGAAATGGAATATACAAGAAGACGGCATTAATACATTTTGAAATACATATTTGATCAGATGTATGAAACTTTTTTTCTCTTTTCGTTTGCCCCGCCTCCCAGAGCCGCAATGACCTGCAATGAAGCATAAATTCAAGACTTTTTGAAGAAGAAAATCCAAGACCCGTTGGCAATTTTGAGATCCTGGGAAGTGCCCGAGTCTCAAAATGACCAGGAAGCGACCCAGGACCCGTTCCCAAGGCCTCCGCACACATAAACGACCGACAGTCGGGACTCGGTCGTTTATGCCTCGCCTCTAATAAGATTTCCTTCCCCAACAGGGACCGTCCGTTCTCGAGACTCTGGTCACCAATGCTGGCCTCTAACAGGGGATCCCCCACCGGAACTATACTCTTTCAGCACATTGCAACAAGTCAGGAACCCTGTAGAGGATCCCCCACTACGGTCTTAAGTTCCCCCCTGTGCTTCTGCATTGGAATCCCCGCCGAATCATCGATGGGAGTCACCGAAACATTCCAGCCCTCCCGGACCGGGCTGTTCCTCGCAGGCACCACATATTCATCGCGCAGGTGAAGCCTTGTAGTCTCGACCCCGGATGCATGTTCATTAATCCTGCAGAAAAGACACTGAGCCTCCTGTTGATAGCCCTTTCGCACGTGACCGGCCTACCAGAGCTCAAACACTGGCCACTCCATCCGGGCCGCTACAAGTCTTAGCCTTATGGCCCGGACTCCAACAACGGAAGCAAAGATCTTCGAAGGAGCACCTCATCACCCTGTAGACCACTCATTCTACAGGAATTCGCCAATTAGTCAATAATTTGTCCACGAGAATGGGCGGCAATACCACGATGACCAACATAGTCCAGCCGCATTGACAATATGTCGATCGTCACCGCCTCCTCCGTGATTCGACGAAATTTCATTAGAAACTCCTCCTGAGTTGTAAGCACATCCACATTTTCAACAAGGATGTGGACCTTCCGATCACCCCTCCCTGCCAGTGCTGTAGTACCTTCGCAAATATCTCCTTGCTGAATTATTCAGCAGAGATATATTGAACTTAAACGTTTAATTTTTCTCTCATATCTTTTTATGTTCCGTAATTCTAATTTGAATACTCAGATATTGAAAAAATTAAACTATAAAGAAAGTAATATTATAATAATTAAACATCTACTGCACAAAAGATTTACTTCAGTAGTTATGTACAAATGTAGTATTGATGTAGTACAATACTGTTTAATACAAATTAAATTACTACTGTTAAACACTGCTAATTATTACTGTTAAATTACTAAAGGTCTTGTTTCACAAGACAGTCTTACCTTTATCAAAATTTGCATTATAGATTATTCTTCTTTTTTACTCTCTATTATAATGCAAAGAAAAATTCTGCTATCGTCCAAAAAAATATCTTTTCCACTAGATTTTTATCCCTAAGTTCAAAATTACTTGATATTTACTTAAAAAGGAAAAATTTTAGGGATTGGTTTTTATATAACAAAAATACTATGTTAAAAAGAAATTTATTCCGGAAGTTTTTATATAAAAAAGTATTATGCGGTAGGGATATTTTAAATGTTTTTTCCTTGAAAGGAAGTTGAACTTAATCAGAATTTTAGCTCAAGTTTTTTGTTAAGAAGCACATGATAAGTAGTTTCTGATGAACTCCATAATAATAACCGTAAGCATTATTCTTAAAAATTGGTAGAAAAATATTTTTCTGCCAATACTTCATAGTCCATAAAATATATTGATAAATAAATAAAACACCAATAAACAAATAAATAGTCAAATCAAAAAGAATAAAGAAATAAAGTAAACGAGAATAACATCACTAGATTTGGTGTTGTCATTTATCATTTAGCTCGAGTTGTATGATTTTTTAGCTCATTAGAATTTTTTGTGAAACTAATTAAACAAAAGTTTCGTAACTGAATTACTACTTAATTGTTGAAATATTTTTTTGTACCTAAATTATCGAATTTAACAATTTTTTTTTTGTTTTTTATTTATTTTTTCAATGAAGGTATTATGATGGTTGGATTTTTAATCTTTGTAATAGATTAGCTAATAAACTTTTACCACTATTACAAATTATTCATTTTTCAGGTAGTTCAGAATATTAAAATTTTACCGTGATTTTTTATTCCGTTCGAAGTAAGGGAAGTATTGTGATGGCAAAAAATTCGGTTTTCAAATTTCACCGGAGTTATCCATTTTGATCACCTCTGAATCCATTTTGACTAGTTAACGTGTCCAAAAAAGCCTAAAATGTAAAAAAATCAGGATTTTGGTTTTTCTTATATGCAGTAATAAGCCCTTATTGAGAGCTTTTCAACTGTATGTCATAAGTAGTACTTATTTTCGTTAGTTCCAGAATTGAGCCATATAAAATTATAAATAATTAAATATTTGGATCTTACAAAGGGAATTGAAGATTAAATCCGATGTGCCACATCGGTTCGAATCAGATTTAATCTCTTCTATTTTTTTTAAATTTAAATATATTGCTTTATTTATAATTATTAACTATTGATTGTAAAAAAAAAGATGGTGAAAATGAAAAATAATTCAATAATAATAATTTAAAAATTATATGACAAAAATATCAGAAGTTAATGAAATAATATTTTATGTACTTTTAATTTTTTTTTAAATATGTATATGTAATTTAATAGGCGTACAAGAAAGTCATGTCCACATTAGATTTTTTACATTTATATTGTAAACGTCTTTACGTTTACATTAATAATTGTAATTTACATTTGTAAACGCGTTTACATTACAATCAATTAATATTGCCATGCATTCAGACAATAAATCAGAATAACTCATGTTTAATGTTTAGTAATCCAGAAGTTTTCCTGATATATGTTTACCTCTTGATTTCATCAGTATCACCTAAATTTCACATGCACCCAAAAAAATCCAAAAGAATTCATTCATTGAATAGGGTTTCAGATAAGGAAACTTTAATTTTCTTCATTCTTCTTTTTTTATTCAAAAAGTTTCAACAACTTTTGCCTGTTCATAATGACGAATTTTTGCCAGTTTTTGAATTTTAAAAAGAACTTTCTTCATCTAATTAATTAGTGCAAATGAATACTGAACCTGTTCTTTTGTGCATTATTACTTGGGAACAAACAAGACCTTTAGAAGAATGCCAACTTTTTAAATGTACGCTTTTTTGTTTGTAGTGGAAACATTTCAATTCAATTTTCATTTTAAATATTCAATTACTAATTCTGCTTGCAATAAAACCTCCTTCATAGAGCAAAAGAAGGATTAACTTTGAAAGCAGTTTGCAAATTTATTTTTCGAAACTTTTGAATATGTACGAATGTATTTTTTTTTATTAGATTTGTATGTTATGTGAGTGTGTTAAAGTTTTTTGATTAAATGTTTTAATAACATAAATGTACTGTTCTATAAATTTACCGACTTAAACGTGTACGTCAGAAGTATCAGTGTAACTGTAAGTTTAAATGAGTGAACACGTACAGTATCTGAGTTAAGTACTTACATTACCAAATACAATTCAGTTGTCGTAACTTTAAATGCATTTACTTTAACTGCGAATTAATGAGGCCGTAAGAGACAAAATTGACTTTAAAGTGAAACCTTCTCTTGATGACGTTTTAATGTATTTATATAAATTTAATTTAGTATTTCTCCTACATTAAACTCTTTTTTATCTTACGTTTTTGTTAGGTACAGAAAATTTTTATATTTGATTAAATATGATTTAAGCTTGTTCAGTCTTTTAAAAAAGCAGGTTATTGCTTTTGTTGTATATTCCTTTGATGATTTTCTCTGCTAAAATAGGCTTTAAGTTGATTGTTATAGTTTTATTTCAATATTATTAACGTAAGTTAAATAATTTTCCGTTTTATAATTTAATTTTACAATCAAAGGGGCAATTTTTATTTACAGAATCTTTTATTTATCCTTTA
The DNA here is from genome assembly GCA_010016005.3 of Zanna intricata. NCBI lineage: Eukaryota > Metazoa > Arthropoda > Insecta > Hemiptera > Fulgoridae > Zanna > Zanna intricata. The sequence continues at coordinate 13,910 of JAAAKQ030019657.1, forward strand.
AAATTCATTTACATCAAATTTATTGTACACTGAAGTCATCTAATGAAATAACAGATTTAGTTTTTGTTTTTATATTTGCTGCAAAGTACCTAAAATTTTTTTTCGTGAAGTCACGATAGTTTTTATTATGTAAAAATGTAATTATTTATTTATTTATTGAGAATAATGTCAATATCAGTGTGGCAGACTGACTTAGTGTAGATTACACTGATATCAAGAATGTAGAAGAAACCCAATAAGATTCGCACATCCTTACCACCGACACAGTGGGTTCTAGAGAAAATCCCCAGAAAGCTATCAGTAAATTATTAATTCATTAAAAAAAAAAAAATTTCTTCTTACCAAAAAATTTTAGTAAAAACTTAATTTTAAATAAATGCCAATGTCTTTATATTAGAATTTTCATTTAAATAGATTTTCTGATCCATTTTTTTAAAAAACGGTCATAGCCACATAGTAATTATTTTTAAAAAAATATTTTGGGCAGATGAATTTAAGATGATTAAGGGTACTAGAACATTTCAGGGAATGGCATCATTACTCTATTTACATTAGAGCAGGCTCTTTGAAAATAAGATATTTCTAACTATTTTAATTAATAAATTTATCAAAGCAACAAATAATTTATAGGCTAACTGATTTAACAATAAAATTATGTTTTCAGGAAAAAAATATTTTTCACATTTGATATACATGATTTATCAAAAAATAAATTGGAAATAAACAACATAGACATACATAATTATAGTTCGTGAGAAAAGGTTCAGGCACTAACAAATTGAACTTTCATGTGTAGCATATTTAACTTCTTACAAATACTTTATAATGGAAAGGCTTATTCAATTTGCACTTTAGCCACTGGATTAGAAACAGATCAGATTATAGGCATAGCCGCCCTTATAAATCCACACTGATACCAAGGATAAAGTACTACAATAGTACAAAGTAACAAAAGAGATCCTAACAACCTGACACGGATCCGATGGATTCTTGCGAAATCCTACAGAAAACTATCGGGAAATTATTAATTCGTAAGATGTTCTGTTCAGATGTCTAGCGCAACCGTTTCTTTTATTCCGGAGGTCATGAGTGCTCTGGGTTTATAAGCAGCAGCAATCATGACTTATTGATCATGATTGCTGACCAATCTTGACCAATGATGAGGTCATGGGAGCCGGGAGCCGGGTCTTTGTTCATCTAATGAATTTACTTGCAGCTTATTACATTCACAGATTACATCTTATTATCATTCATAGATAGCTGATTACATTCATAAGGTCATGATTTGATTTTAATTATTATTCATAGAATTCAACAACGACATAACTGCTTTAGCCGGGGCTAGAACTCCCCCTTGCGAAGGCTACCTCTAACCACCAGAGATACCGAAACTGAACTACGGGATAAAAGGATCGAGCGTGAGAGAGACGGATTGGCGGTTATAAATTTGCGATCTAACCTTAAAGATCCTGGAAGCGAGATATACAATCTTATTCAAAGAGTAAGGCAGCCTTCCTCTCAGCAGTTGGCAACCATCCGCCTGTAAGAAGGAGATTAAAATTTCTTTACTTGCGAATGAAAGTAGCACGTTTACGTATAACGCCATAAATGTCTGTATTAATTGTTTTTATTCTACATAGGAAAAGCCCACGTGAAATGCTTAGACTTCTGTGAGGAAACCATCACCCATCCCCCAAAATTTTGTGATTTGTAGAAGTATTTCACTAAATTGTAAAATCATTCAGTCATAGCCCCACTGTAATTAATATTTAAGTATCACTTTTCCCAACTCATCTTTACATGAGTGAATTAGAACTATTCATTAATGAATTATTCAAGTAGTATAATATACTATTCCAAATAATTTTAGTTTTTTTTGCAGATAGAATATTTTCTTTGTAGATAAATCTTTTTCATCACATTACAAAAAACATTAAAAAAATCTTTCTAAAAGTACGTTTTTAGAATCAGAAGTTTAGTATATATATTTATAGCGGTATATTTATTTAACATATTTATATACATAAAAATGTTAATATGTTGTATATATAAGTATTCTATACATATTTAAGGAAAAGATCTTTAATTTGAAAAAGACAGATTCACCGTAAAGTGATTAAACAATTTAACGATAAACGGTTTTATAAAAATCTTTAAAATTACTTTTTTCCTTTTCAAACACAAAATGCAAAACTTCATTTATATAAAAAACAGATATTTACCCACGTCTTTTATAAATATTAAATAAATTATATTATTCAATTATTACTTTTCTATTTTAATTTTTTGTATAAATAATAAAAAAAACAACGTAATTTTAAAATAAAATAGGCTAATTTATCTTATTATTTACAATAAAATATACTATTTACTCGTATTAAAAATATGACTTTGTAAACAATTACTTTATAATGATAAACGGGATTGTTTATTACAAAATTAAGACAAGGAATGTTTATTCTTTGAGCAAAAATTAAACTGTGTGTGTAAATTACTGTATGTACTTGCATTATTATTTATTATGCATTTTATTTTTATTATGAATTTATTATTATGCATTATTATTTCAATTCAGTATAGTTTTTAGCGTTTTTTTTATTGTGTAACATAAGTAATATATAATCTATAACGTACTTTCTTTAGTTTTCCTCCATTTTATTAGTATTTTCATTAATTATCTTACTTATCTTTTTTTTTTTACAAATGCTACTTATATTAACAGTAATTTATTCGTAATCATTCTGGTTAAAAATTACTAGTAAATGATATTTCTCCTTCAGCGATAATAATTTTAGTGATTAGAATAAAATATGTTAAAAAAATAGTCGCTGAAAAAGTTAAATTGTAAAAGGCAACGTAATATTAAATTACAAAAAAATGCGGGTATTTTTATAAATTAGTCCTTTTTTATTTTTCTGTATTATTGAAAGAATAACGAAGCTTTATAACTATGGAATGGTGTTCTTAATTATTTATTACTTCAGATGTAATCCCACCGTCTAAATGATATAAAAATTGTATTTTTGTTTTTTTTTTAAATAGGATGAAAACGTTAACAATCTAAAAGTACTAATTATAACCGCTCAAGTAGAGTCGACGTTATTCCGTTTTACTCATCCAATGAAAATAACACTTGTTTCATACGTTTTTTCTTAGTATTTTGAATGAAAACAAATTTCACTTCCTACCTGCATTTTATTTTTGTTGATATAAGATTTTATAATTTTTCTCTTATTGCTTTCTTTGAAATGAAATATTTCTAAAGCGCACTCACTGTAATAGTAATTATAGAAGAAGGTAAACGATTTTTTTTTTTTTTTTTTTTTTTTTTAACCTACGGAACCACCATTAGGTATAACATCAGAGAATGAAAATGAACGATTTGTAGCGTGTGTGAAAATGATGCCATGCCTGACCGGAATTTGAATTCCGGGACCTTCGGATGAAAGGCCGAGACGCTACCACTCGTGCCACGGAGGTCGGCAAAAGATTTTATAATAAAGATACAACTGCACATAGTTATAGAATAAGTCTGTAAATATTAATTAAGAGTTCATAAATTCTTAATTTGCAGATACGAGTACATATTAGTGTTACATCTTTTTAATAGAAAATATTTTAGTACATAATAATCAGAAGACAATATTTGTAGTCGTTTATTTTCATTATTTGATTAATGAATTTAAAAATTTGTTGAAGATAAAACGTTCATTTAATAAAACAAATTGTCAATATATTAATCTTAACAAAAATTATTGAATATAAATTTAGAACAGGTTTACTAAACTTAACACCATCCGTTGTTTTCTTGCGTTTTAAGCAGCGTATTTAGGAATCACTATTTGTATTACAAAAAAAGTTGGTCACTTTACATATTAATTCTATATAACACAATTAATACTACTACGAATAATATAAAAGCTAAAAACTTCTTCCTATTTAAAATATAATACTTTTCAAAAAGTTTTTTCGACCATTTTTTTGTCATAATAGTCTTAGTGTGACTGAACTATGTTCTACAACTCAAAACAGTCGTCAACATTTAAAATAACATTAAATTTTAACGTTTTCATTTCAATCTAACTACAGTATTTTAGTATGAAATTGTTGAAAATATTGTTGAAACACATATCCTAAACTTTCAGACAAAAAAGAATGTATTTTATTTTAATCTACTTACAACGAAAATGGGTTTTGCTAAACTTCTATGTTTTAAGTATGATACGTTTTCATAATAATTAATAAATTTTATCAACTTTAATATAATACGACAAAGTTATTCTCCATCATTTAATCATCAATGTTTAGAATTTAAAAGAAAAATATTCTATTTATTTTTATTCAAAATTAATTTTAAAAATCAGATTTTTCAAATATGAGTGTTTACTCATATCAGTTTATTTGGAAAATTTTTCAGAAAACAAATATATTTATTTATGAAAGTATAAAAACGTATGTTTTATTCGTAAAATATACTTTCGGCTTTTCTACATAATTTTTTATCAATGATTATGATGATTGTTAAAAACTTAAAATTATGAATTTAACTTACATTTTAAGGTCATAAATTATTTGGATTTAATTACTTACTTGTTCATTACATTTAATTTTATATTAATAATAGTTTACTATTTATTACAGTTTAAAATACAATGTTTTATTTATATAATCATTATTCAAATTTATTTCTAAATTTACAGTACAGTTTATTTACGGCATTTTAACATTTTTAGACAAAATTTGTAAAAGTTATAAGTATATATTTAAAAGAAATATGTATAATCGAGGATTTTTTTTTAATAATTGTAATTTTATTAGTGTTTTCCCGTGTTGTTGAAGAAACAGGAGCTTGTCTTAGCATTACTTTATTCTATAGTTTCCAATTGCAGGTTCAGAGCTCAGTTTGTACGAGAACGCGTTCACTTGTCCGGCTCTCATTTTTTTATTTATTTTTTTTTATTATTAATTCTGTTATACCTCTTTCCGCTGGTTTTTTCTCCTTCAACTGGTTTCCTTGGTTCGTTGCTCTTGCTCCAGCATCGCCCGCAGCGTTTACAACCGGTTATTCTCTGAACCTGTTCTTTGATACTTCCAGTCCATCGGATGCTCTTATTCTTTTACGTCCCTTCTTAATATATTTCTTTCTCTGTCTTTTTATCTCCTTCTTGGACCAAAGAGTCACTCTCATCTAGAGCAGGTCATCTTGGCTCACCATAACAACGAGCGTATGAAGCGCCGTGCAGCCGCTGCTGTATCTTGCACTTATAGTTGTACTATGAAATAAATTGCTTTCAACCGCCACTCCTTTATCTTATGCCTCTTATGCATTGAATACATGCTAATAATTATTCTCAATTCTTCATTTCTTGTTCTGTTATTTTTTTCTCATGTGTTTTGTTATAATTTATGATCATTTTTTGTTCCAATCTGTTTCAACATTCTTTTAAATTTCATTCTTCTTTTCTTATGTATTTTAAAAGAACTACACAAAAAAGGATAATTTAACTTAATGTACTGTAACCTAACTGCAAAGTAGTTTAATAATGAAATGTAGAATTTGTATTTTTTTTAGATGTAAGATATTTTTCAAGTTATAAATTAAATGTGCTTTATTATGACGAATAAACTTGTTTTTCTTTTTAAACTGTTAAACACGATTGAAAATAAACATTGTTTTGAAAAATATTTTTCAAATAAATGAAATTGACCCTTCTATGGATTTTGTATTTATCAGTTATCTTTCATTCAAATTGAATAAAAGTATGTGAATAAAAATCTAATTTTTCATTTTACCTATACAGAATTTTTGAAAGAAATTTTTTAAATCATTTAATTATTTCCAACTATTGTCATTCGGATGGTTTATTCACTTGAACAAAAACCTATTCATTTTAAAAATATTCCATTTTTATTCCAAAACATAATCGTTTTGGGAAGATGAATATAAATTTTAAATGAAAAACTGTATTTAGCAGAGATTATGCAATAAATTTGTTTTGATTACATTTTGTTGTTAATTTTCTCTGAAGTTAGTATCAGATTTAGTTAGCACTATTTACTTTTTGTTTATCAATTTTTCTTTTCCCAATCATTCAGTTGGTTATGATAAATATAAAAATTCTGAGATAAAAGCAACTGTATCAGAGTTGCTTTCTCTGATAGTAATTATTTTATTATAAATGATAGTAATTATTTTTAACAGTAAGTAAAGTTCCTCTTACAGGATTTATATAAATTATATTTCAGCATTTATTACATATTTTTATGTAACAATATGGCTCAATGAAAAAGGCAGCAGGAAATCATTTTACTCCTTACTTTTCTTAGTGAGCCTGATTTAGATTTTGACAGTCAAGTGAGTTAGCAAAAAAAAAAAAAGGGTTAGATTTCATTTTTTCATTTTTTAAAGAAGGATCCAAAAAATATTGGTGAATTTATTTTTTAATTATTAATTTACTTTTATAAAATTCTGTTTGATTAATAACGTACTTAATTATATTAATTTTGTAATTATCATATCTACATTTTGATATTTTATAACGAATATGGTTATGGATAATATACATACATATATATATATGTTCTTTTTTTTACGTATTGTGACTTTTTTAGTAGTATGAAACAATATATATCTAAATAAATTTATTGTTGATATAATTATTTGTATTTCTAAAAACCATTTACAGGTACGATATAATTTAAGATATTTTTTGTTTTAATTTTACTTTTGTAGTGAAAGTCTTCCATAAGGTTAAAAACAAATTCGTATGAATTTTCATACTCTTTTTCTACTTTCCTGTAAAGGAAAGTTAAACATAACTTTAAAAGAATGAGTATCTGTTATTGAATATTAATATCATTGTATTGGTGTAGATTTACCTTAGAATAATGTAACAAACATAATATAACAGAATATAAATTTAAACTGATATCACTTATTGAACAAAATAAATACTAAACTGTTGAACGTATTACGTTTATATAACAAACTAAAGCGGAATTCAATCTGTCCATGTTATAATAATAAATTCATTCTATAACAGTTTTTTTTTATCTTACTATTAAGCGAATAGATGCGTGATAGTTCCAGCTATACTAACATGCATTTAATGTTTACAATATGTTATTACTAAATGTGCGTGCACGCACGATTTTTTCAACAATACTGGTATACTCTTTATTTTTTTAAAAGTTATTTTCAACCTCAATTTATTCACACGTTCACTTTCATTACATTATTGTATACGACGTCGATTTATTTAACTAAACATAAATTTTATTTCAAACCTTACTGGCGTGGAAAACTTTTTGATGTGTCTTATAGAAAAAAATGATTTTTCTTTAAATGATTTAAAATATATTCATTTACACATATCTTACAATACAATGTAAAAATTGTTGTTTGTTTTAATTTTTTAGATACTAGTTAGTTAATCAAATTTTATTTGTGTAGTTGAAATCACTTGATTTGAAATATTGTTTATCTAAAAATATATATTCATAATAATATATATATATATGTTAATATATAATATTATAATATGAAATATATATTATCTGAAATACATTTCAGTGGAAAAAAAAATTTGCTTGAACATATAAAAGTAAACATAAAGAAAATTAATTCAAAAGTATTCACTATTTAAAATTTTGTTTTTCTGAAAAGATCTCATCAGAAAATATATTAGTTCTAATTCAGTTATTAGTTTAATAACACATATGAAGTATGTGTTATCAGTTCAATAGTACATATGAAGTATATTTATTATAATAAATTATCTGAATTTTAACTAAAATTATTTCAAAATTTTTAATAGTTTTTCTATTTTTATTTTCTTTTTGTGAAATTTTTGGGATTATACCCGAGTGGTTCATTAATACAATAATTATCATTATATATATTTTATCCATCTTAAAATAATTAATTTACATTTTAAAATGGCAAACATAAATAAAAAATAGTTGCATGATTAAAGATAAAATATATTTTATTCATAAAACATTAAATGATTTGATTCAACATCAAAACATCCTACATTTCTACATTATTCAAATACTTTCAAACAATAGTAGAGAAGTAAGTAGGTTTAAGTAAAAAGGGGAACTATTCACTTAATCATTAATTGAATTGGAAGTACTTTTTTTAAAATATATCACCATAAAGTAAAATTTTAAATGAAAATGAATCATTTTTGCAAAACGGTACTTTAAAATTTAAATTTAAACTAAATATATTATAGTAAGATATAGTAATTATATTCCATTTCCAGTTGTTTTATTCCTAGTATATTCCAGTTAAAGTACTTAAAATGTTCAGTTCCAAGCACTGTTACTTAGTTTAATTTTCAGATCGGACTTGAATGTTTTTTCCATCTTTCACAATTTATCTTATTACTTACTCGTATGAATAAGCTTGGATAATATTTCTAAAAAAAAAAAAAAAAAATAATAATAATAATAATTCTTGAAAAATATTTCTTGTATATGTATCCTTAGAAAATAAGACATTAACAAAACAAACACAAGAATATAGTTGCAAAATTAGATATAGGATCATGAAAGAGAAACTCATGAGTCTGCCTGCGGAAAAGTAAAAGTATTATGTGTATACGTGTTTATGTTTAGATAGGGTTAGAGAGAGAGAAGAGGAGAATGAGAATAGAGTTGTTGAGAATTAAGTATGAGTAGACCTATGTAATGCAAAACGGAAGATCATTTCATTTCTCTGGCCTACCCGTGGCTGGATAACAGTAGAAATAACCACAACAATACAGCAAAATAGAGCAGGCAGAGTGTTTCCACTCTTCGCTAAATCAGTTTTGTTTCGTTCAAACTCCGCATACTCGAGTTTTCTTTTAGATTTAGACCTTATAACATTTGTTGTTGTTCTTTGAAGCCGGACATGCCCGCTTACAATGCGCCGATTAACGCTTCACTCCTTTATATTTTTTGTTCATATCCGGAATTCACTACTTCCCGTTCTTTCAACAGTTGTAATTAATAAAGCTACTTTTGGCTCACAGTTTTATGTAAACAAAACTGTATAACCTATTCGGCTTTACAGTTTTGTAAAATTACGTAAAATAGATCCTGCATAAGTAAAATAAATTTGAAACAATAATTTTAGTAAGATTATAAAGAAATATAAATCAGAATAAAAAATTAAACGTTAGCTCCAGGTGCTGCCAGTGCATGGAAATGTTAAAATCTTATCAGACTGTTGCGTCGTAATAAAAAGTTGTGTCTATTAATTGGAGTTTTGAAGTTAATTTTTAGTAGTATAAATATTTTAAGTATTAAAAATTATTTTTTTTTTTTTTAATTTCAAAAATATTTTCAATAGGATTTTTTTATTAACACTATAAATACGTTTACGATACTTTTAAGACAGAGTTCTTAAGTCAGAATTAAATTTATAATAATTTTTGTAATTTTTACTAGTTTAAGTAATTATTTTAGTTTTTTATATTAGTATATAATGTTTTGTACTAAAACAATTAAAAATTCATTAAATCATTAAGCTTATTGTAAATAATAGTCAACTTTTTCACTGGGGGAAATGTTAAATTTAATACTTAAATTATCCGTTGCAATATAAATTATATTTTTTAAACTAATTTTAAAATACCGGTTTTAAATTTTATAAAGCTTTTGTGCATTTTCTGTACGTTCTTTATGTTCTAATATTATTATAAACAAATATAATATATTTATTATAAACACTATAATTTAATAATATTTTGTTGAAAGTTTGTCCCATAATTTTTACTAGTATTATTAATTTTACTGGTGTATTTTGTGATAAATTATAATATTTAAAGAAATATTTTAATAATATTATTACCCTTGCTACTTATTTATAATGGAATTTTTTATTTATATTTCCAGCAATAATGATTTCAGGTTGAGTAAACTCCAGATAATTTTTACTTGCTTCTGCGTTTGAATTAAAAAAACATAATCCGGTTTGCTGAATAACTTATAAAGTTATCAAGTTCAATGTGTTTTATCACCATTATTTCATTATTTTAAAATTAAATAAGAAAAACCGGCAGTTAATTAAAACATTAAAAAAAAAATGTCATCATAAAATTGTAAGATAAGTAGTTCGGTGTATTATGTTCTTAGAAAACAAAATAATACATGTTGTTTCACTTAAATTTAACATGTAAATATAACGGTGCTTTTTAAGAATTTATTGATTTTATTACAGGTTGTAGTATATTTTAAAACTTACATTTTATTTCTTATTTGATTATTATAGCAATATAAATTATATAGAATGAAGTAATGTTTATAACACTTTAGAGTTGAGACATTCTATTATTTAAATTTTTATTTTATTACGTATGAATTTTAAAACAGTATTCAAATTGCTGTTTTAAATTTTATGGACGGAAGCATTCTTTTGTGTTTTTATAAAATTTTTCTTCATATTTACTTTGTTCTTTTTATAATTTTTTTTGTGTGTGAAGACGTCAAATTTTATTAGTCTGTTTAGAGTGGAAGATAAAATGTAAACTATAAAAGATGCTTTCAGTGGTTCCTAGCCCCGGTATTTGATATACCTTTTACTATAATGTTTACATTTTCTGTATGTAACGTACAATAGCATCTCACAAAATGGTATAGTTCCATAATATTATCTTTTTAGCTGTGCAATATTTACAACTTTGTACTATCTACGTTATTCCCGCTTTTGGTACCAACCTATTGTACATACAACTACTATCCAGCCAGTAAGGGGCTGAAAAAAAAAAGTATAATAATATATATATATATATGTATGTATGTATGTAGTGGAATCCGCATATGCTCCTAGCCATAGTCGAGTAAAGTGTATTGCAGTGTAACTTATATGCTCGTACAGTATTACCTAATCCGCGAACCCACTCTAATAATTCTTCTCAGTTTTTATTATTTTAAATGCCTCTCGTTTATAAAATTTATGTATATTAATTATGGTATTTTTGCGTAATATTTTGTGTATACTTGAAATTAAATTTAATGTTATAAGCAATACATATATATCTTATTATATATGAGATTATTATTTGTATTATTTAATGTAAATAAATATATTGTTACATTATATTGCATACTTCTGTGGAGGATAAGGAACTGACCAATTAAATCATATTATTAATTTTCGAAATATACCTCTTTACGTATAACAAGCTTTACATGATAATCGTTGCGACATTTTATTAGTTAAAACAATTTTTTTCCAACTATAAAAAACTCAATTATAAATGTAGATGGTAAACTGATCTCTGCAGCTAAATAATTAAATATATTACTAAATAAAAGTCAACATTCTCTTTGTTTTATTTATATCAATTTCATTTTCTTGGTCTATTTTTACCACTTAAGAAGTTTAAATGTACCCATCATTGAAAATGGTTTACTGTATATATGATTTTATATAACATTTTGTAAATTCATTAAATCAAACTGATGATTCAATTAATTTAAACTGATTCATATCATTCGTATATACTTTCTAATAAAGATATTGAAAAAACGAAAAAATATGAACGAAAAATAAATATATATATTTTTTTTTTGTAAAATCGTTGATTGATTCGTTATTTTTTTAAATTTCTGTCCGACTTAAATCAGTTAGGCAGTTCAATCGACCAATTGTAATCATTTGCATTAAAATTAACTGTGCTTGGCTTTTTATTGTTCTGATTTACTTTCTTATTATGTATTGATTTGTGTAATTATCACTTTAGTTAAAAACGTATTAAATTTAATTGTTTTTTTATAAATTTCAGTTTAGTTAACTTATGAGATTTTTAGTTATAATTCAATAATATAATAAATAAATGTTTAGAGTGTGCGTGCACACGCGCACAGTTACGAATCTCTTTTACAATAAGTTATTGAAATATAATAAGATGAAAATCTGAATTTTTATTTTAACGTCAACTTGCAATGTTATTCCTTACAAGTCCCTTAGGACTTGGAAAAACTTGGATGAATTATAGTAACTGTGGGAAAAGTTAATTTCGGGCAATTTATAGTCAAAGAGTTTGGTTTGGGTCGGACCTGCATTAGGTATTATCGCGTTGCGAAGCGAGCCACTAAGGCTTGAAAACCTATAATTGTCTCCCCGAGTGTTTCTAGCCTTATCTCTACAGTATTTGTATTTCCCAATACTCCAACCCTTAAACTACACCACCGAACTCCCGCTACTATCCAAACCCTTCCACTACGTTCGATTTAACTGGGAATATGTTTTCTCAGCTTTCTCGCTCCCGCGACTGAAAATACAAGAAATGGGATGGAACCGGAGGGGAAAATGGATTCAACCGCAAAATGAAATCTCTCCGATTTCAGTGCGCTTTGCCAATTTATATTAAGTTTATCTTATAACTTATAATAAACCTTTAATATCCTCTTTTAATTTTCTTCAGTATATTTGGTCGAATTAGATAAAATGGTTCATTGTATTAAAATTTATTTTTAAATAGAAGTAATTATTTACGTGATACCAGTTATTATTTATTTATTATTTTATTGTATAACAATTATGTAAACGTAAATGTACACGATAAATTAAACGTTCTTATAAATTATTAACGTACTGTTAGGATTTATTATTTTTAAATGGATATAACAAACGAAAAACAAAATTTCAATAAGCAATATAAAGTGCGTTGTATACTGATCATATCTAATATATTCTTATTGCAATTCATGATACGAAATCTAAATTCGTGAACTACAAGACATTATTTTGATCTTTAAGAAAATTTAAATGTTGCTGACATATCTTTTTAACTTACCAGGTAGGAAAAAACATAAAAATTAAGTCTATTTAAAATTTAAAAAATATAAATATCTTACTATTAAAACTTTTGTTTGGGGGTTTACATCTTCACCACATATTTATATACATTTTTCACAAGCACATCATTTTTTTCTTTTTTGTAATTCAGTTATTTCTTGGAAAGGAAAAGTACCCCGAAAATTAAAAAAAAAGGAAGTATTACTGGGTTGTGGAAGAAAATATGGGTTGAAATCTAATATATATATATATATATATATATAAATAGAGAGAGAGAGAGAGATATGTATGTGTTTTGTGTGTGTGTGTGCGCTTGTGCGTGCGAGCACGCTAGTGTCTATTACTTGGTAGTAATACATTTTTTATTTAATTTCTTTCTTTTAGTAAGTTTATTTTTTTGAAGACATTATTAATACATTCTTTCACAATCTGCAAAGGAAATATTTAAACTTTAAAAAGGATTTATTGCAGTTACTTCGAGGCAACTTCCTTACTGCTATTTTATGAATAGAAATTTTAGAATTTTCATTTTGTTCTGTCCTTTTTATATCAACGGATTCTATTTTACGAGTAAAATTACTTTAATATAATTCTGTTCCGCAAAATTATTTGAAAATTTTATTATCTTCGGTAATTAACTACGTTTTTTAACTATAGGACTTATCGACCATATTGAACACAATGATAAGGTCAAAGAATTGGTCATTACTATTAATTGTTTTTTATTATCCACGGAGTTCACAGAAATTACAACAAATTAATCAGACTTTATTTAACATAGTTAAAAGAATTGGCATTAGTCCTAAAAAATATATAGTGTGAATATTAGAACATGGAAAAGGTGTTTTGTGGTGCTTAGCCTTCAGAATTAACTCATATTAGTTCTTTTAGTTAACTACAGCCTGGTTAATTTCGTGGACTGTTGATTTACAAATACACGTATTTTTTCAAACAAATTTTTCGTAGAAACTTTATCCACCTTAATTTTAAAATGTCATACTTATTTTTTGCCGTCTCAAATGTAGAGCTACGGCATACAGCTATAGGAATATCGTGTAACAGCAACGATGAGATCATGCAGAGGTTCCAAAACAAAGTACTTAGGATCTTAACAGAAGCGCTAAGGTGTATAAGAAACAATGAGGTCCAGGAATATTTAAGGATATCGTACATTCGTGAGCAGATCCAAGTATAAGTGCAAAATAAATATCTAAATTAAATGAACATGTGAAATACCTAGCAGTGATTCTGTTGGGCAACTTTAGAGATATTAGATGTCTAAAGATTCGTATCTCCTTTCATAGAAATAGCTTCAATTATAGTTTCTATATGAAACGGAGAGCAGTGTGGTTATGAGAGATTATTACTGATTATGAGATTATTATTATTGATTATCAGAGCAGTGTGATTATTACTAGAGCAGAATGTGTTTACATTGTACTGCATAAAGCGTTCATCGCCTGTGCGGTATGCAACCATTCTACAGTGCACAGTACAAACAGGTCGCTTCACTTCCATTAAGAGTAATGTTTGCCGGCCTTCATGGCGCGAATGTTAGCTTCTTGGCGTACTATGTCTTCTTGGTCTTATATGTATAGCTTCTTGGTCTAATATTACTTAATTAGTCTTCAATTAAGTACATATTGATGGTCAATAAACCCAAAAGTACAAAAATTAAACTGTAGTGGGGGCAATTAATATTTAATCGGAAAAATTATAAGCAAATTCACCCACAAGTGCAAAAACCATTAACTAGCATCAGATTAGATGTAGAGAATCATCAGTTGTTCTGAATAAGCTCAGAGAAATTAAAAATTTAAATTATTCTGTTTTTATAGGAATATGAAATTTTTGGTGAGTTGTTGTAATATTTAAAACCACTAATTTTTAAAACAAGATAGATCAAATGCAGTGTTTGAAACGAATTTCTTTACCTTTTTAAGATGGGCGACTTAAATAATATCAACTGCTTCATTTAAAATGATTCTGAAAAGATTTTGTCCAAGCCATGCTATTGAGAATTTAAAAAAAATTTTTTTTCTCTATAACCTTTATTTTAGTATTTACGGTTTAAAGGTCCAGTTATAACTTTTCTTACAAAAAATTGGTTTAAAATGGAGTTGACATACTCCATTACTACGTTGTTATTCAACTTTATAAACAGATTATTTAATTTAGAGTCCGTTTTACTTTATACTTTGTTTTTCCTATATCGACTAATAGATTTCTAACACTAAATGTTCGTAGCAGTTTATAATATTGTATACTTTTAATCTCCATCCTGTTTATTTACGTAATTTTGTAAGGGTGACTTAAAGATTAAATGATTTCATGTTTTAAGTTTTTAGTTTCAATGAACGTATTTTAATTTTTTCCAGTTGTTAAATTTTTTTTAGTAAATTTATATTATAAATTATTTATATGCAAAATTCTTATTTTTACGAGATTATTTGAACGTTTTCTTTTAGAGTTAAATGTAAGAAATGTCAGGGAATTGCGTTGTACTGCGTTCAATATTGATATAAATGTCATGGTTGCATGCCGGAAGATGCGGGCAACGCCCGTACACAGTCTTTCCTTTATGTGAACGTTATGATGAGTACCGGATATGCAAGCCTTCAACCAATTTTAAACTGGAATTTACAACGGGTAAAACACTTTAGTAGTTCTTTATAAGATTTTCCTTTATCTCCTTTCCTTTTATGCTTCATTAAATTAGGATTTTACTTTATTATATTTTTGCTTTGAATGTTACATTACTTTCATCATCATGTAGAAATTGAGTAACTGTGATAATTTTAATTAATTCATGCAGTACTGTTTCTAGACAATTGTTTATTGTTAAAATAATTTAATTTCTCATTAAAATTAACATAAATATTTTGTGTGATGATACCAAAGCGTAGCATTAAATAAAAAACGAATATATTCTATAGTCTATTTTTGTTGATATTAAAAATAAAAATATTGTTAACGAACGTTAGTAACCTATCATTTTAACTTTTAATCTGTATAAATTAATCAATTTCATACTCCACGACCGCTTATTTAACCGTTTAGATTGCAATCATAATAATGCTATGATAAAAACGAGTGAATTATATTTGAAATCAAAGAAGTACTTTCTGTTCATATAACCATCGATGAACGATAATTTATAAATGAAAATTGCACATGTAAGGTTTATATCATTTAAAAACATACTGTATGAGATACTTTTATTATGTCTGATATATAGCCGGGAACCGAGTAACTAAAATCAAGTAGCGCAGTGTTGGACCGACCTAGTATAATCGTGCGGTAAAACGTCGCGGCACACGGCGTCCCACTGCCTGACGGGGACTGTTATTTATGGGACCTATTTCATCTCTTACGTAGCAGGAATCGCGTCGCGAGAGACTCTTGCACCGTGTTTCCACGCTGGTTACCTAATTTAATGGCTTTCCTGTTTACAGGACATCCGACACCCTTAAATGAAATACCAACCGGTCTTCTCAAAACAGAACTGTAACTTTTGCTGTTCTGTTTTTGCCTTTTATTTACTACTGCTACTGTTAACAATACTACTCGAGTTACAACGATAATAACAATAGTTAGAGGATGGTATTTTCTATTTTCCTTTTCTTAACCAATTAAAGTCGTGTATTTCATTATGCCCCTACTTGTTAAATAGTCTCTGCCCTCTTAATTAATGTCTCCAATTAAAATGTGGTTTCGTTTAATTTTGTTTTATTATTGGAAAAAATAATTAGTTATTACATTATATTATATTATTACATTATCTTTGTCAGCGTAATTGTTCTTGTAATTCATTTTTAGGATAATTTTTATGTTTAAAGTAAGTATTTGTGAATTGTTTAAATAAAATAATAAATGAATAAAATTTCGTGACTTTACAGGGTAAAGTTTTTTATACATTCATTTCATGTTAGTTTATCACTCTTCTTTTTTATTTTCTTGCTAATAGAATTAAAATTAAATAAATTAGCAAATCTATTAACAGCGAACTCATTACAACTAATTTTTTTTAATATGATTATAATACTATTGTAGAAATAATATTATACAAAAAAAAAGGCTTAAATTTTTCGATAATTTTTTAATTGTAGACTACAGTAATTGTTATTTAAATAAATAGACAAACAAGGGTAGTAAGGAATATTTCATTTACTTATTGATTCATTAATAATATTTTCCCAAAATTTTAACTTTAAATCCGTATGTTTTTTATCTTTATTTACTTAAAAAAATTTTATTTTATATGTTTATCGGTTTTACTTTCCGGGCTGTTGTAAGTCTCAGGGAGAAAATATCCACACCAAACAAAAAATTATTCTTCCCTCCAGATTAATGTATCCCTCGATACGATTTTAAAGATTGTGAAATTAAGAATATTACAAAAATGTTTTACAGTTTAGTATTTGCATAAGCGTTAACCTCTATTTCGTTTTACAATATCAATAAAGATATATCTCAAATAATAAGGTCTGATTTAGTAGATGATATATAAACGAGTTGGTTCTGATAAATTTGTTTTAAGAAAAATGTTATGAAAAAAATGTTTTATGCTGAAAGACACTGAGCTGTTATTTTTTGAATAGGGTTGTTTTTTTGAAATTTTACTAATTTTTCATATTTATTACCTTATTGAATCTCATTAACTTTTTTTGTATTTCATGAAAACCCAATTCGTCGTTAAAAATTTGATTTTTATATATCTTTCCAATTTTTATAACAAGTTTTATAACAATTTTGCAATAGTTATTTTATTTATTATATTTTTTTAATTAGATGGTTGTATGAAAATAGATTTTAACGCATAGGGTTGAGTGGTAATGTTATCCCACCATTAAAAACAGGTGTTCTCTAAATTTTTATTATCTTTCATTGCTTTAAGCTATCAACTTGCAACTTATTATCATTTTTTTCTGAAAGAAGCTCTTTTAATACGAATAGAATGAAATAAATTTCGACGTTTATCATGAAATAGAGGAAGTATATTTGTATAAAATTAATTTTTAGTTCATATAATCCATTTTGTACACTAAAATTATTTAATTTTTTTTTTTTAATTCTTTAAACACAAAATAACTGAGTATAGGATTAAATTTATGCTAATTTATAATATTTTACTGCCTTAATAAATCAATGAATTATTTTCTTTAAATTAATATTTTTTTTAAGAAAAGTTGTAATGCAGGAAAAGTAGACAAAATTCAGCTGTATGCTGGTAAAGTCCAAAAATATTGTTGCTGTTTTTATTATTTGTTTGATTCCACATTATAGGTTTAATTTGGTGTACAATAATATTTTTATTATTACTATTATATTTTTATTATTTTTTCTTCGATCAAAATTATATTAAAAATATTGTGTTAATAAGATTTATCCTCACTGTGTGATATATATTTTCATAATTCAATATAATTCTTTCACGTTATTTCTAAATTCGTTCCTGTGGTTTATGTTTACTCTTTTATATAAACGGGTATTCCGGGTCGTATTCGCCAAACTTTAAGTACCGATTCAGAAAACCAAAATAAATAAAAAAGTTCACATCGATATAAGTCCTATTTTGCTTTATTTTCCTAGTGGACGCCATTTTTTGATTTTCAATAAAAAATTCTTTCTCAGGAACAGGTAAACGTACTTAAATTTGGCAAATCTATGACTAGTGGCCTTATTCTACAGAATAAAATATGTTGAAAACGTCACCTTTAAAAATTTCAAAATGGCGACAATCTTAATTTTTTAATCTTCAATATCTTTGTAATTATTTATTTGATGACATTTTTAGTTATTACAAAATTTATTAAGTATTTTATTTTGAACAAAATGGCATCTCATTTGCAAAAATCTGTTGACAAACAATCGACCTTAGAGCAGACAGTAAACCAGGGACTACGTTGCACTTACTGGCCTCCGTGGCGCGAGTGGTAGTGTCACGGCCTTTCATCCGAAGGTTTCGGGTTCGGATCCCGATCAAGCATGGCATTTTCACAGACTCTACAAATCAATCACCTGCATCCTCTAACGGTGGTTCCGAAGGTAAAAAAAAAAACTACATTGCACACTGTATTGCAAGCTGATAATTTTGTACCACTTTTTATTCCTCCACTACATATAAAAAAAATAAACAATTATTAATAACAAATAATAATAAAAAATTAATACTAATTATGTATGATATTTTTGCTCATTTTGGTGTCCTGAATCAATTCCTGAAGTTCTGCGAATACGTTCCGGAACACTCTGAATAACGTTTTATAATTACATAATTTTAATTTCATATTAAAAATAAACACACATTACATATTTTGGTACATTTTTTAAACAGATAATTTTACACATGTCATTACTGCTATTGAATAAGATAATTTCATACTTGTGTCTGAATCGAGAAATTTCCTATGCATACAAATTGTAATGAACATTTTTCTTTTTGTGTGTATATATACTCTTATATAAGTATAAATATTTCATGAAATTTCTTTTAAATAAAAATTAAAAAAAAAATATTTCTTTTCAGTATAAATTTTTCTTTCTGTTTATTCTTCGTTTGACGACCCTTTAAAAAAAGTAACTGTCATTGTAGATTTTTCGGTGGTTTTTTTATTATTATTATTATATTTTTAAAACGTTATTCTGACACGTCTTTTAAAAGCGATTTTATTGTTTAAAATCATTGAATGAGTATAAAATTTGTTTTGACATTTTTTATCTTTTCTAATGAAAAAAAATAATTTAATAATAGGTCTCCATATTTCTAGAATAATAATATTAGTGATATTTAATTGTCCTTTTTTTTATATTTTTCATCATTGTTCTTTGATTATGCAGAACGCAGATTATTCAAATGTAGATAAAGAAAATATTACTTTAAATCGGATAAGATGTCTATGTACTTTCAATGTTGTAACCACAGCAAAGGTTGTGATACGAAAGTGTTCTTAGCATATGTTCTAAGCAAAAGTGTATCAATATCCCATAAGGTTGCGGACTAATAGCAAAATGGTTTTTAACTTCACAATTCATTTGAATTAATCTACTGAAAATTAATTCGGATTTATTATGGTTCATTTTTAACATTATTTTTTCTAATAGATGTTCCTCTTTTAATTCTTGAAAATTAGGTTTTGTTTTTTTATGTCCATAATTTATAAGATTAAAATATTTTGTTTATGGTTTTTCCATTTTAGGGTTTTATTTTGCATTGTAAAATGAATATTACTTTTAATATTAATAAATTCTGTTAAGATAGATTTTTCAATAATTACTCAAAACTCAGATATCGGTAATAATGAGTAATGCAATCTTATTCAGCAGGTTTTATTAATTAAGTAATTTAAGTGTTTTCTACTTATTTTTTTTAGATTGTATAACTATTATGAAATTACGCTTACGGGAACTAAATTCAAATTTTTAAATTCTAATTGGAGAATAAAATGTCATTAAGGATTTCAATTAGAACAAAAGGGGATTGTTTCACTTTTTGTCAAGATAACTTTTGGAAGAAATAATAAAAAGATATTTAATTATTATTCTAAGTATTCTAAATATTTAAATAAAATAATTTAACTTATTTTATTGTTTATTTAAATTATTTTTATTAAAATAATTCAAGACAATTTACGCAAAATTGCACCAAAGATAGCATTAAAAATGCTTGCCTATTTTTTTTTCTTTGACAATACAGCAAAATCGCCCGTCAATACACTACACAATATTTTTGTGGTATATTTGAGGTTATCTCTGATTTTAAGTGCTGTATAATAGTTAATTAATTTAATATGAAAATATTTGTTTTTCATCTAATTTTCTATTTTTCCGAAATTTTAAGATATGAACTGCAAAAACTTATTAAAAAAAAGAAAGCTTGGACGATGGGTCAAAATTGAATTGGTCAATGGACTTACGAAATTCAGTCCTGGAAGGACTTCCTTGTTTTTATCTTCCTTGAAGATAAAAATAGTGAATAATCTTTTACATTATTAAAGATTTTGAATGTAGTTAATTTGTTAAAATTTTAGATTTAATGGAGATCAAAAATAAAGGAAAAGGTGCGTAAATAAAAGTCAATTCATATATATCTTTTAAAACTCGGATATGTATAGAGAAATTTTACTTCTGAAAGAAAAATAACGAATTTTTATGTATCAGACAAGTATTATGTATAAAAAATTTTTATATTGTTTTTTTAATATCATTACATTTTATCGTTAATTAATTATGCTTAGTTTTTCCTGTAATAAATAATTTTTAAAACAAAACACGGTTTAATATTTATTATTCAAATTTTCTGTTTTGATATAAACCATTAACTCAGACTGATAAGTTTATTTTGTTTTAAATGTTGAAAATTTTCGCGTCCGCCACTTGTAAAGGATTAAATACTAATTAACCAGCAGGCATTCAGCTTTTTCATTCGTCTTTCTACCCCGTACTTCAACAGCACCTTCTATTCTTCTCCGCTTCCATTTTACAAACTGTTCTCTTGCGATTACCCTCTCTTCTCATCCTTCACCTTTTCAACAGATCTGACATCACACAAATTAATCTGCGCAAAATTCAACAAATTAAACATAGCTGAACATCAAAGCACATCGCCTCACAAAATACGAATGAATTTGGCTCTGTTTTGTTCATCAAGACATTTTTTTGAAAGAAAAACTATTTAAACTTTCATAATAATTTTCTCCTTTATAAAATTCGTTGCGATAAGTAATGAGTTCCGTTGCTAATGCTGAATCAAAGGAAAAATTTCTAATATTACAACTTTTGAATACCTCTTTCATACTCTTTTCTTCATTTCAGTGTTTGTGAATCAGATATTCGACTCAAATGACTGTGAGTATATTATGTGAGTTACTGTTAGTCTTTTTACAATAAGATCAAGGAGTCTTTTACTGAAATAATATTTCTCCTTTTACAATTCCCTGGTAATAATAACAGTCTGTCGGTCTAGTTTCCATTGGTCAACCTATTGTATTAATTTACAAACAGAAAAGCCTTACAATTCCTTACGGTCAATTTCTGAGTGCTCAAACCCCATTCATTGCGTAGGTTACCATTTAAAAGTCTACCATTTTCCATGTAAAATAATTATCTTTATACAACTTATTTGTTAATATAATACTGCTATACCAACGAAAATATAAATTTAAATCTTTTAAAAGGCATTAACTTTACAAAAAATTGTTTAACAACATATTTAGATTATTGATTTCCGATTAGAAAATTTCACTAGAATATATAATAAAATTGATACATCTCAAAAAACTTATTTTTTTAAAAATGAGCGTTATTTTCAATCAAAAGTGGGAGTTTTATAAATGTATTTTTTATTATGAAAACAATTAGAAAAGCTACTTTAAATATAAATACACGAAAAGAGATGCAATCACCTACAGACAAAAATAAAACACAAGATAGAAACAAAATCAACTAATCAAGATCGCTGAAAAAACTTTGAAAATTATTTTAAGTAACAAAACAGTTACAAAGAAAAAATTAATTAAAAATAAAAAAAAAACATTAAAATAAATAATTAAAATAGTAATAATTTATAAACTAAAAGTAAGCTCGAAGTAAACATTTCCAGAGTTTCCGCCTTATTTGAATGTAAATAAAAAATTAAACAAACATTCAAACTACTTTTATGAAAGGTTATTAAATTTAAGCAGCTTTTATATTCGACTCTAAACGAAATGAAAAATATCTATTATTAATTTGATCTGTAGTATCGGGCGCAAACGAGGTAGGACTACTTTACTCTAACTACTCGTATTTTGCCTACCTTTGGTATGTCGCATCTTATAATCGACAACAGTTTCTTATAATCCTCAAACCGAGATTCCTTGATGCGCGTATTTGGGTAGGGAGTGGTAGTTTTGTTGAAATTTTGTTGCTTTCTATTTTTATGTAACTAGGAACTTATTTTAGGTTGAGACGGTTATAACGTCTGCCATAAAATTAGATAGAAGTGTGTTTGTTAGAAATTATCGGGTGTATAATAAATATGTCAGACAGAGCTTCATGTACACTGACTGAATGATAGTATAATAGAATATGCCGCACTACATATATCATATTTTTTAGCGAAATGGTGTGAAAGATATACCATACATTATAAGTATTCAATCTTAATGAGGCAGATCTAAGACATATTCTCCCTGAATAAGCGGATTATACCCGACAAAATTGTTTTATTCAGAATTCTTCGTCCGGTTTACCTGATGAAGAAGTTGCAGAACTATTGCTGGAATTAAACATAATTGATACCGCGTATATTTTTTTGAAACAATGTAACTTAAGATGACAATTTAATGGCAGAAGTTAATATGTAGGGTGGTTTACCAGAAGGCTATATCTATAAACAATTTTTTATACTGAAGACGCTGATATTTCGGATTAATATACTTTGCACCAAACACATTCGAGCTTTCTTCATTTTTCAGACAGAAGATATTTGGCAGTGTCTACTGTTAGAATAGGTCAAAAACCTGTGAAAATTCGAAGAAAATTTTTATAGACTAAATTTAATATCTTTAATACCTGTTCTTGAACAGCTTTTTTAGATCTTTAATTCAGTGTCCGCGCGATATTATTTAAATATTCTAAAGGATATTTGCAGTGACTGATATTATTATTTTTTTTTTTTTATTAAGTTTTATACGGGCATCGACTGCTAAGGTCATTAGCCCTCGTCACATTCTTTAAATTAATCAATAATCACCGTAAGGCTCGTCATATGTTAGGATGTAAAGGG
>JAAAKQ030019658.1:5958-17843 GCA_010016005.3 Zanna intricata
TAGTATTCTTAATAGTGTTTTGTGTATTACTGAATTCATCTTGCACAATTTGTCGGAAGTATAAAAAAATATGTCTTGTATTAAAATTGGGTCCCTGTAGAAAAAAATAGAGTCGATCAAGTAACTTATATCATTACTTGATGTAGTCAAGCATGTAGTCAGGCATGGCATTTTTCAAATGCTACAAAATTCCAATTCTGTATTCCATGCATGCACAAGCTTCAGACTTATATGGCAATATCAACAAAAAGAATCTAAAATCATATACAATCACAGAACACTCTTTCTTTTTCCGTCTAGCCTCTGGAACTACTGTAAGGTATTAATTCAGAGGATGATATATGTGAATGTGAATGAAGTATAGTTTCGTACAATCTCAGGTCAACCACTCCTGAGAAGTGTGATTAATTGAAATCCAACCACCAAAGAATTCTTATATCCACGATCTACGAGGTGTGGCTAGAAAATCCATATAAAGTAACTGTATTTACTAGGATTTGAATCTTGGAACTCTCAATTTCAAAATCATGATTTGTGATGTCATGTTAACCACCAAACCAGCCTGGTGGGCTACAAAACACTACCCATAGGAGTCAATTAAAAATCCTTCAAATATAGTTTTGTAGGAATAAAATTGTTTCCCCTGAAATAAAATCTAACAGATGCATTAAAAAAAATTAAAACGAGTTCTTGGGTACATGGACGATGGAAGCGAAAGTTCTACCGAGTATTATTAATGGTGTAAAACAAAATGTATACACAGTGTACATCAATGATAAAGTTTTGTACTAAGAAATATGAATTAACAATGAAATACACATATAAAAAATATTCATATATGTAAAACATAGAAAAATTTAAACATAACATAGCAGTTTAATCATTATTATAAGCTGGAGCATGTGTTTTCTATACTATATGGTCAGCCATATTGAATCAAAGCAGTGATGTTTTTTCTCAGTTGACTTCACATCAAGAAGCTTCCCTTCAAAATTTCAGTAAACTAGATAATAATAATAATAATGAAATAGTTGTTTCCAAGAAACAGCAACTGTATAGAGTCTTTTCAGCAACTGTATACTACAGTCTTTTCCATTAACCCACTGGGCTGGTCTGGTGGTTAATTCGACATCGCAGATTAGCTGATCTCGATATTGGGACTTATAAGGTTCAAATCCTAGTAAATGTAGTTATATGGATTTGAATATTTGATTGTGGATACTGGTGTTCTTTGGTGGTTGGTTTTCAAATTTAAACTTACTAAGTTTTTAGTTGATGAATTGTATCTGTCCTCAAATAACAAAGTGAAGTCTGCTGTGTAAGAGATCTGTATTGATACAAGAAAAATAATTAAGTCTTAATTCTGGAGCATTTTTTAAAATTGAAAATTAAAAGATAAAACTTAGTTGTAATTTATTGTAAGGTGAAAGTAATAAAGTATTTTTGTGTCCGAATTACCTTTTGGCTTAAGTTGTTTAAGTTACTGCAGTCAATTTAAGCAGAAGTTAGTCGATACATGGTACATTACGGATTTCATAATTCCAATTAGTTTCAAAAAGACTTTTTATGAGAAATGTTTTTTGTTAAATTTTTATAAATTTAATCTTTTGTAACTATGTGTTTGTATAGGTAGTCAAATGATATTGAAAATTAAAATTAGTCTTGATTTAATCCTAAAGAGTAATGTTTAGGACAAACAACAGAATTATTACAAAAGGTAGGTTTCAACTGATATTGCGGCCATCTTGTTTTCTTTTTTTATTATTGTGACTTACTTGATAATTAAATCAAATTTTCTGATTAAAATTGCTAAAAATTCAACATTTATGTTTATTTAATAATAATTTATTATAAGAGCTAGCCTAGAAGCAATTAATTCACAGTAATAAAAAGTGTGAAAATCAAATACATTTTTTTTTGTCTTCATTCATTTGACTGGTCTTATTTCACAGCTCTTTAAGATTCCCTATCTAGTGCCAATCGTTCACTTGTGAATAAACTGCCATCAGCCGGACAGTAAATTATTTTCACGTCTTTATGCATGCTTAAGTGAAACTGGTTGCTTTAAAGCTGTCATAGTTGGTAATAGTAGACCTAAAACAGTTTTAATGCTGCAGATAGAAAGGGTTTGAACAAATTTGCACAGGATCCAGAATTATCGTACAGAGGAGTAGCTATCCAAGGAAGAATACCTTGTAATACAGAATGGAATATTTTTACACTCATAATTATTGAATCCATACTATCTGCAATGGGTACAAACTCTTCTACCTGGATATAACCAATCAAGGATTACATACAGTTGGTAGTTGATTTACATGTGTAAATGTTAAAAATGTAAACATTTTTTTACAGATGATGTGTCTTTCACTAAGGATGGTATAAACAATTTCCACAGCCAACATGTTTGGTGTGAGGAAAATCCTCATGCAGTAACTCAAGAAAGAAGTCAACCCAGGTTTTCTCTGAGTGTTTGAGGAGCAATCTACATGGATAAGCTAATTGGGCCTTTCTTTTTGCCACATAGATTGACAGATGGCTTATATTTGGAAATAACAAATGACCTACCTGAACTTCTACAGGATGTTTCTTTGCAAAGCACAATGAACATGTAGTTTGTGCATGATGGTGTGCCTGTGCACTTTATAATTGATGTCAGAGAAAAATTAACTGATTGTTTTCAAGGAAGGTGGATTGGTCAGTGTGGTCCCATTTGTTGGCCTGCATGCTCCTCAGATTTGAACCCATTAGACTATTATCTATGGGGACATGTAAAGTCTCTTGTGTATTCAACACAATTGTCGATGTTCATCAGTTGGAAGATAGAATTGTCCGCTCTTTTCAAATAGTCAGAGAACAGCCAAAGAATTTTTGAGCATGTACATCACTCGCTAAATGTATGGATTGTTGTGTTAAAATGAATGGAGGTCACATTAAACATTTTTTGTGACTTTCATCATAAAACAAACAAAATTTCACGTGCTCCTACAATTTTTAGTAATTTTAATCAGAAAAATTTAATTTAATTATCAATTGAGTTATGAAAAAAAATGGCCACTATATCGGTTGAGATCTACTTTTTGCAATAACTACATTGTTTGTCGTTGGATTTTTAGGACTAAGGTGTCATTTTGGTGACAAAAAAATGCTTCATAATTTTTATATAAAACACAATTTGATAAATCTAAAAATTCTTAAGATCTAGATTTATATTTAAGATATTGAGAGATAATAAATCTCTTAATATTTATTAAGAGATTTAAGATATTAATTTATATTTCTTAAGATTTTTAAGATACAAAACTTTACTGCATTGTTGCCAAAATAGTTCTTGAAAAATACATTTTTTCTTCAAAATCGGAAAATGATGGACAGGCAAGAAAATATGCATTTTCGGACCTATGTTCACTGGACATTTTTTCTTCAGGTTGTTAAATAGACTGACTTCCTAGAGTTTGGTCTCACCTTTTAAGAGCACTATGTATAGCAAAAATCAGTTAATTGTAATCTAATTTAAATACCTCAGAGAAATATTAACAAACAACGTAAACGGAAAAACTTCAATCCAAATAAAAAGAAACAAACTAGCTGAAGCTAAAAAATTAACCTGGTACACTTAGAATAAAATGTCTATCAATAAATGCAAAAATTAGACATTACAACACAGATATAAAACCAGAAGCCACTTATGCAGCAGAAACACTCTTCCATCTGAACAGTAAGAAACAGATAGATTTGAAAAAATCAGAAGAAAAATTGGAAGAACCTGCATCAATAAAAAGTACCAGAAAAATGGGGTTGTGGGTTTGTACCCAACAAAGTTGTGTACAAAGAGTTTGAACCCATCAATGATATCATGTGTAACAGGATATTAGAATTCTTAGGACTTATCATGAGGATCCAAGATTCAAGACTTCTGTAACAGCTCGTACGTAGAATCTAGACTTGAAAAACACCAAGACAGGATGCAAATGGATCAGAAAAATAAGAGAGGATCTATCTGAAGGAAATTGGCCTTACACCTGAAGACACCATAAATAAGATAAAATTAAATGAGAAAACACAAACGCAACAAACATTAAACAAGAACAAAAACACTTGCTTCACACTTAAAGAAAAAACTCCCAACACGAACATTTTCAACACTAGAAAGGGCACAAAGATCAAAATGTACAAAAAGTACTGGCAGGACTGCTAGGCCTAAACAGTCCCATTGAAGAAATTTGGATAATGGACTGACTGAACTGATCCTATGCATTCATAAAAGATAATATTAATAATAATAGCAAAAATCAGAGGTACTTCCTTTAAAAACAAATTACAATTCTGTACTAAATTTTTACTGTTGATATTAATAGTGATAGTTTTTAGTCAATTAATGTTTTATTGTACAGACAAGCATGCCTGGAATGAAACGAGATTGTGGTGGAGCAGCAGCCATTTTAGGAGCCTTTTATGCTGTTGTTAAACAAGGCTTCACACAGAATCTACATGCTGTTTTCTGTTTGGCAGAGAATGCTGTTGGTCCAAAAGCTACACGCCCAGATGATATTCATACGCTTTATTCTGGAAGGTAATATGGAGATAATATTAACAATTTATTATAATTTTATTATTTATAACTGTTATTAGTGATGTTATTCATAAAATAAATCAAAATATTTTTTTTGTCTTTAACTAATATGAAACTACTGCCTGATATCATTTGTTACTGTTCAAATTTCCATATTGTTTTTCTTCCTTATCTGTATTGTTTTACATAGATTTCTTTTGGCTGTAGTCAAATTAAGTAAACTATTTCATACTGGTTGATTGACTCAAATTCCAATTCATATTTTTCTTTGTCAATGTCATATCAGTACTTTTGTGAGAATTTTATTATTTTTGTGCTGTCTTCCACTTGTAGATGTTTGCACCTTATTACATTAGTTATGTGTTTTGTCTCTGTTGAGGTAAATTAACATTATGTTGTTAGTATAATTTTTGATTGTAATGTGGTAAAAGTTGTGTAATTTTTGTGCCACCTTCTTTTCATCTGTTGTAAATTATTGATTTAAAAATTAATTGGATTACAGATCTAAAAGATCTAAAAGATTTCATTACAATCATTGCAGTTAACATTTTACAATTAATTTGATTACAATGACTACAATCATTGTAATCAATTACAATGCTTATTTATTTAATATCTAATGATCTCTTATTAATTATGCATATCCTTACCACAGAGCCAGCCAAAACTTAAAGAAAGGTTTCAAGGATAAATGAATTAGGGTGGAGTGAGAAAGGACAGACCATGAAATGAGGAAAACAACCTCATTTGGAGAATTGTCCAGCCAAAACCTATTGGAAGAAAGGTTTCAAGGATAAATGAATTAGGGTGGAGTGAGAAAGGACAGACCATTAAATGAGGCAAACAACCTCATTTGGAGAATTGTTTTAAACTACCTTTCAGACAGTGATTATTCTTTCTGTTCAAAATTCCTCAGATTGAAGGAGTATAATAAAGTTCCTACTTTATATTTATTTTGTTACTGATGAACAGTTTTCTGTTTGTTAGCTTAAAACAAGGGCTATTACAAAATGTGACTTCTGTTTGGCTAGGGAGAAATATATATATTTGTATATTCATTACTTCCTTTATTTAAACACCACTTGAATTGATTATATCTCCAATTAGTTTTTGACTGATATTTGAAGTCTAGTCAGCAAATAAACTTTAGGTATTATTGCAATCCCAAGTTAAGTAGTTTGGCAAAAATAATTCCCTTTGCTCATAAACCACTGCGGCCATTATTTTCCATTTTGATGAAACCTCGTTAAATTTTTTCATGTGGCCTTCGATTCTGTAATGACACTCATCACTGAAATTCAGTATTTATGCGTTTTTTTAAATGAAGGAAGGAAGCATGCTTTGTGCTTGCAAAAAATTACTTGAGCAATACAAGCTGAAGCAACATGATAGGATCCACATTTCGTCAATGAATACTTTACCAGCATATGGGTATATAACATTGTTTCTCAACCTTTCAATATTTGCGACCCAATTTTCAGTCATAATTTTCATCATGCTTCCTCTCATACAATAACAATATATACAATAATAATGTATTTTGAGTATTTTGACACTAAAGTTACACTACAACCTTAATTACAAACCTTACAAATTACCAAGAATAACTAAATTTATTGATATTTGGCAACACTGATCCACTGCATTGACAAAACCAGAAGTAATGCCTCTCTATTGTTTTCTGACTTACATCCATTATATCGGACATGCTTGCAGCTTGATGAGAAGCTCCAATTTGTCTCGAATATTCTGGAATGTTGCGCAAACGTTAATAAATGATGCATCTCGTTCAATTCTAGCCAGTCAAATCGATCCTTCTATCACTATTGAATCTATCATGTATGTTTATGATGTAATTGGCATGTTAATTGCAGTTCACTATTTAGGGCACTAAATTTTTACAAAATCATAGATAAATTTTTAAATTTGTGTAAGCGAGCATTAGATAATAGTAAAGCACCAAGTGCACAGATGAGCATGGTTCTGAAAATAAAATCAAGAAAATATTCCCAAGAATTTTTAAATTTTAGGTTTACCAGTACTCAAGTAAATGAAGAAGAAAGGCCCCACAGGTTGAGAAACACTGTTATATATTGATTATAGATTTCTGTTAGCCGTTGCATATGTATTGTGATCCTATGGCAACTGGCTTGGTTTTTTTTTTGAATGATGATATAGCCACATCAGCTAGAAGCTTGTGTGTGGGATATGGAAATGTAGTGTATGAAAAATGTCATACCTGACCGGGTTTTGAATCCAGGACCTCTAAATAGGTCGAGGACCAGGTGAAAGGTCGAGATACTACCACTCATGCCAAGGAGGCCCTGGCGTTTTTGACTTTTTTCGGTTAACCTCCGGAACCACTGTTAGGTATATCTTCCTGAGGATGAGATGAATGAATTGTAGCGTGTGTGAAAAATGCCACGCCTGACTGGGATTCGAATCTGGGATTTTTGACTTTTGAAAACAAAAAGTCAATTTTGTCAAATATGCTAGTTAAAAATTGCATTCTTTCCAGATAGTAAAGAGCAATTTGCAGATAGATTTAGACTACCTTATTTGAATGAATCATTTTGATGAGTTTTGTTCACTGAACTAATATGATGTTTATCTAAAATAGTCAATTTAAGAAAGGTAGTTTTTATGTCTGATGTAACTGAAAAGTCGCTTCTGAAAACAATATAACTATTCTCAAGAATAACAAGATCTCATGCTAAGCATACTCTACAGGAAGTGAGATGTGTAGCAGTTTCCTTTTCTTCACTGAGCTGAATACACTATTGCATACTACTATAATAAGTCCCTGAAACAAAGAAAAACTGGATTATGTTATAAAAAGTATCAAAATAATGTGCATACTGCCTTCTGTAGTGGAACAGTGGAGTTAACATTGTTTCACAGCAGCAGGGAAAAATCTATAAATATAGTTCAGTATTTAATTTAACTTTGCATTTATATAGAATGTTTAAATATACTGTGTAATATGTGCTGTTTAATAAAGTATGCTGTTTATTTTGTTTTATTTCAGAACTGTTGAAATAAATAATACTGATGCAGAGGGTAGAGTAGTCCTTAGTGATGGCGTTGCATATGCTAACAAAGACTTAAAAGCTAACATTATACTTGATATGGCTACCCTTACTGGAGCTCAGGTTAATTGATTATATTTCTTAAACATATTTGATATTATTTCTTTGTCTTTATTTAACTTGTCTTTATTTATTTCTAATATGCAAGTTTAAAAAAAATTTACTTAATGCATTTTTAATATTCTAATTTGTTTATTTATTTTTGCTTTATTTATTATTGGTTAAATTGTTTAAATCATTAAACTTTTGTTTAACTTTCTTTTTAGGCTATTGCTACTGGCAAATATCATGGAGCTATATTAACAAATAGTCAAGAATGGGAAGACTGTTGTATGAAGGCTGGTCTTCTTTCTGGTGATCTCCTTTTCCCAATACCATATGCTCCTGAACTACATTTTCCAGAATTTGCATCTGCAGTTGCTGATATGAAAAATTCTGTTGCTGTGAGTTGAATAGTTACACATTCTAATTTCATTAATTAATTTTTTTTAAAATTATATTTGTTCTCATCTTATATTTGAACTTTAAAATTGATTGGTATTGTCCAAATAAAAATATATATATATCTTCTTCAAGTTTCTGTCTCTGCACTGAGGTTGGGAATTGTAATGATGATCTTAAGTTTAGATGCTGCTGTCCAAAACAAGTTACTTGATGAACATCCAACCAATCACTCAAATTGTGCTTGCATCATTCACATATGAGGAGGAAAAGTACACATGGAAGTGGTGTGAATATCATACTTCATTCTGTTATGGAATGCATTCACTGAGATAGGAGGGAGAGAAAGAAAGATGAATTTATTTTTGGTAAAATAAGTATGTTCACTGCTGTTGACAATTTTGTTAATTTTTTATAGAGTTTGTTTTTTTGGAATAAGATAGAGATCCCTTATCAATGTCTTGTAATAAAGTAAACAATTAGACAGGAGGATGTCATAGATTATACCAGTATTAAAAATGCTTAATAATTAAAATATGTAGGTGTGCAAGTAAATTTACCCTTTTTTGAAATTATTTTTGATCTTGTTTTTTATTTTAAAATTGAAAGGCATACTATTAATTAGTCAGTCTATTGTCTGAACAATTAGTCTATTAATCTGATCAGTTGTATAATGCTTGTAACGAATGCTAGATTCTAATTGTTCACTTTGAAAATTCCCAATTTATTGTGTTGAATAAGTGGTTTATAAAAAAAGGGTTCCAGTGGGGGCTCTGGATGAATGGTTTATACTTTATTTATAACACTTACTATTGGTGGTGGTTGTAGATATCTCAATAGCAAGCCTGTTTTTTTTTTAAGATGATTTACATTTATGGAAAAGCATTCAGAATTTTATCTGTAAGCTAATCTATACAAAAAGATAATGTAATTCCCATTCTGTTTTACAAACCGTTTCTGGAAGGTTGAGCATATACTGCTTGGAATTGATTTCCACTTATAGTTACATCATGTTCTTTATCTTGTGTTGTGGTTCTTTCACAGATAGATTATAGTTTCTTTCTTTACACTCCGTTTTTTTTATCTTTGACATGTATTTTTTATTTTTGAGTATTCTAGAACTTCCAAGCTCATACTGAAGGAAGCTGGAGCCAAAGAACTAATGTTTCCTTGTTGTGATCTGACAAAGGGTGTTGTTTATAGACCTGAAAAATATTTTGTTTCCTGTTGTATTGCTACCCCAAACTGCCCAATAAATTGGATGAACTCAGCCCATATAATTTCTCCTAAAATAGAGTTATTTCAGGAACCAAAAGCTTTTCTAAGCCTCTTTATCGTGGCTGCAAGTTTCAATGGAGATGTTAGTGAAATCAATTGATTTGACAGGTAATGTCTCAAAAGTTGTGCTTTGATTTGTTCTTTGTATGGTTGGTTTAAATTTCTTCCTTCAATGAAGTTGAGGTTTCCATTATTATTAGTTTTTTTTTCTAGATTATAATCCATTCAAAGTGTATCAAAGTTAATTCAAAACATTGCTTTCTGAATCAGAAATTTATTTTTCTACTGCTGTGCTATCCCTGCTATCGTTGCCCAGTAGTTCCTCTCTAAAATATGAGATAGCAATAACATGTATAAATATAGAACAGATGTAATTGTTGCATTGTTATATAACTGGTATAGAATCATGTAACTTGCTTATAAACTTTATCGTCATAATTGATTACTGAACTTGTTTAATTACTGGTAATAAATTGATAATTTGCCTACTCAATGTTTTTAATTCTTTCTTTCATTATTCTAAATTCAGGATATTTATCATTATTATTATTATTTCTGTTCATGGAGGCAAAATTAATAAAGTAATTAAAATAAATAAATTAATTAGTCATTAAAATAAATTAATAAATTAATTAATTATTGACATATTTTAAAGTGTTGATATTTTTTAAAGCTGTTGAATTTTTATCAGAACTTTAGTATTTGTATTATTTTTAATGTGCATCTGCTCTACTTTTATTTTATTCTAAGACTTTCTTTTTTTAATGTTTTTCTATATGATGGCTTTTATATTTCAGAAAAAAATTCTTAAGTTAAACTCTTTTGTTTTGTTATATTTTTAACTGAAAATAACTTTTGTGGTTGTTTCTGCAGAAAAAGTAGTTACAACAAAGTTAGAGATTTCAATCTTACTTTTTTTTTATAGGATCGCTTCTTTTTCGGACTTTCTTTTTTTAATGTTTTTCTATATGATGGCTTTTATATTTCAGAAAAAAATTCTTAAGTTAAACTCTTTTGTTTTGTTATATTTTTAACTGAAAATAACTTTTGTGGTTGTTTCTGCAGAAAAAGTAGTTACAACAAAGTTAGAGATTTCAATCTTACTTTTTTTTTATAGGATCGCAATAATGCTCAGAGCTCTTGTGCTGGCCTATTTATAGCTGCTCATCTTGGCTTTGAATATCCCGGTGCATGGATGCATGTAGATATGGCAACACCTGTTCACTGTGTAAGTATCAGAATATGGATGTGTAAATCAGATAAGATTTTTATTTTCTGAAGATATAAATAATTTCCTAACATTATTTAAGTAATAAGGTAAGGTTAAAAATTAAGGTTATTATGTAATTGTTTTGTGTATTTTTTTTACTTGTAATTTTTTTGTGTTGACTTCTCATTGTTCATAAATTCTTTTACTTCATGTACATGTTTAATACCTATGCACTTACTTATTTATTTATATTTTGTTTTGTTTGTGTTAAAATATTTTAGATATTGAAATTTATAACGGATGCTGTGATTCATTTACACTGTTTTATTACAAGACCGTCTAATTAATAGACTATTAGTTGTCTTTATGCACTAAAAATAGCTGCTGTAATGAAAACATTAGTGGCCAGTGTAACTTGTTATTTGGGACTGATTAATAGTAGCATAATCTGGATGTGATTGATGTGCTGGGTTGATATATAAATAGCTGGCAAAGCAAAACACATACTCGCTCACTCTTCATTACAATGTCTTCATGAAGAAGAACTGGCAAATAATTAATGTAAAATTTCATGTCAAGTTATAAATTGTTGAGATTTGTAAAATTTAAACTATACATGAGTTGATCTATATCACCAAATGAGGAATTTATGTAGGATAACTGAAATAGATTGTTATTTTTTAATGATTCAAATAATGATCATCTGTGGGATACTACAGTTTAAAACAATATGGTATGAGGGTTGTTCATTACTTAAAGAGAAAATGTCAAAAGCAGGAAAAACGTCTAATAGAATAAACTAAAACTTTCTGACTTTCAAGTTGGCCCCCCTTGCATAGAAAATATTAGGTGTTTGAAAAGAATTTTCAATATAACTTTGTATTTTAAAATGTCATCTTTGCTTGAAACATATACTATGGAAGAATAGTGTGCTGTGTGATAAGATCTCTATTTTCTAAAGATTTTAAACCACCTAAAATTCACGTGTAGAAGTTAAAAACAATATGATAAAGTAAATTAACTGAAAATTTTTTAAGTGGAAAGTGGATTGAATAGTTTAAAATCAAGTTGAACAAACATTCATTTTCATTGTAGTGGAATATAAGTTAAGTTTTGACCAATTTTGGGTAAAATTGTATTAATGGTTTTATTTGCATGGACAGAAACATAAGAATTTAGGAAAAACCAGTGAAATTTGTAGTGCGAATATTGATATTGTCCCTTCCATTATCCATGAAAGCTGAGTTATCAAAAAATGTATTCAAGGTTGGTTCTGAGACAGTTATTCAGAATC
>JAAAKQ030019669.1:1687-11791 GCA_010016005.3 Zanna intricata
AAAAACCCATCTGTTATTATTATTTTTTTTTTAATTGCAAAACATAAGCTGTCAGTGTAGAGAATTATATCACAATTAATGTTGTGTATATGTTTCACTATAATCCTACAACTAAAATTTTTTTTTTAATTTATACTGTCAAAATTATTGATATTATACAATTTATTAAAAATCAGTCTCTTAGACTTCCAAAATTCTTTTAAAATACATTGAAAAAATTTTAATAAAAAACACGACATAAAATAAAACTAAAAAAAATAAAAATTTTAATGAAAGAAGACAAGTCATATACAAAATGTCACAATAAAATAAAAGAAATGCATTAAATTAAATCTTGATTTTTATGTAATTATAAATTAAAGGGTTAGCTACTTTCTAGGGAAGGATTTAGAAATACTTTCAGGGCTTTGAGAGAAAAGATTAAGAAATAACGAAATTTGAAGAAATTCTAATATATTATTTATACCATACTACAAAGAAAACATCATTATAACACTCTAAAAAAAAAAAATAATAAAGCTTACCTTGGTCAGCACTAATATAATGTAAGTCAGTAAATAAATTATACTCGCCTTTTTCTCAAAACAATCCTGTATGAATATGGGTAGGATTTTTTTGATATGTATGGAGATTCAAAGTTCTGTAGTTTTCGTACAACTGAAAGAAAAAATAAAAATATGCAAAAATCATTTTATATATATATATATTTATTCCATCCACACACACACACACACACGCATGCACGCACACATACACCCACATGAGGGCTGTTCAGAAAGTAACTTACATTTTGGTATAAAATACATAACAGCTGTTAGAATAGTCACCAAATGAAGATATTTATCATATCTGTGAATGAAGTTTTGTATCCCTTCATCAAAAAATTCAGTGGCCAGGATTTTCAGCCACTCAGCGACACTTTTCTGGAACCCCTCATCATCAGTTACAAACCTGTTTTTCATGTGAAGGAACAAATGATAATTGCTCAGTGCCAGATCTGGGCTTTACACAAGTTGATCAAAAGATTCCCATAAAAACTTTTTCCCAAAGTACGTGAGTATGGTGAGTTGAGTGCAGACATGCATTGTCCTAGGATATAGAAAATCCAAAAATTCAACATGCCACATCAAATTTTTGGATTGCTCTCCACAGGTTTTTAGGGTCTCACAATACACTTCTATATTTATTGTAGCACCAAGCTCCATAACTCAACAAAAATTAATTTTTCTTTACTGTTTCAGAAAACTTTTGTTCGAAAGAAGTTCTGGTAACTCAACTTTTTTGTCAAAACTTTATGAAAAGGCTACACAAAATTTTTTGAAAATTGAAATGAAGCTTCTGTAATGATAAAGAACCAATTAGCATAAACCTTTTCACTCACTTTAGCTATCACCTCATCAAACAGAACACTAGCCTAGCCATAGTTTTTCATTGTGAACATTTGAACAGCCATTTTTAAACATGTATACTACTGCCTCAATGCACCTTCACTCACTACATCTTTCCCACAAACATCATACAGTTCCCAACAAATGTCAATGGGTTTATTTTTTTGCCAAAGGCAAACTTCACAACTGGTAGGACTTCTTATAGCAGCACACATTTTCAACACTTGTAAAAAATCAACAAGATGTGTCACAGTTCTTTTCATAGAGCGCTGTTCTATGTGTACTGAGTCAGGTTAGCAACAAACCAAGTTGCAACAAACCACCAAGTGAGGATAGCAGCACCGCTATCCCCACAATTTGGAACCAAATGTGAAATTTTTGGTGTAACCATGGTGAAATTTTTTTTATCCCTACAACTTTGGAAACCATGGCAAAATGACAATGCACTGAGCAATTAGGCCACTTAATAAACAACAGTCACATTTAAGTTATCTTCTGAATAGCCTTGAAATTTGTAGTTACACAAATTTCATCCAAGCAGTTCAGTACAATTATTTTATTAAAAACTGTTTTTTACCACTACCCGCTTTTACTTATTGTTTGCAAGTATTTTCTTCTTCTTTAGAACATTGCCTCACAAAATGTTATAAAAAAATTCTTTTAAACTATTAAAACAGTGAAGTTTCATTTTATATCATCTTTTTATGACTTAGATGGTAAACGTACATCTCTGAAGTTTCAGTGAAGCTTTAATTTTCTTGTAGCAAAAGTACTTAACAAAATAGATAAATAAAAGCAATACATTAAAAAATAAATTAATTTTTAACCACATAAAAATATGCAGTTTAAAAAACACTGTATATAATAAAATAAAAAATTATTAAAAATATATATAAATGAAGGTAACATGTTCTATTTTAATGAACCAGCATTCAGACTGAAATAATTTCATTA
The DNA here is from genome assembly GCA_010016005.3 of Zanna intricata. Lineage (NCBI taxonomy): Eukaryota > Metazoa > Arthropoda > Insecta > Hemiptera > Fulgoridae > Zanna > Zanna intricata. Next base: position 4,030 of record JAAAKQ030019669.1, read on the forward strand.
AATTATCTTTTACTTTTTAAAATGACCTTCTTTTTTAAATAAAAGATCATCTTCAGTTCTATACTTTAATATAATAAATTATAAAACATAAATTATAACACAAGTTAACCATAATTTCCAAAAAATCAAGTTTAATAAAATATTCATGCATACATATGTTACATGGGGGGCTGTTCAAGAAGTAATAATAAAAACACTCTGCAGAAAAAAATATTTATTTAGTCTTTCAAATATACAAGCTCTTTTTCAAAGTAAACCCCTCAGTTCTAAAAACTTTTCCTGCTGTTCTTGCCATTTTTTAAACACAAATGTCAGACCATCTTTCTCGAGCTCCTTGCAGCGTGCCTCCATAGCTTTGATGACCTCGTGATTGGACCTGAATTTCCATCCCCTACGCAGATACTTGACTTCGGGAAACAGTAAGAAGTTGCAAGGGGCCAAATCTGGACTGTATGGTGGGTGGATGGGGTACAGTTGTGATGCTATGAGCGTTGAAGAAATCAACTACAATGTGAATGACGGAGCTGTGCATTGTCATGATGCAGTAAAATTTTGTTAAGTTCTTGTGCAGCCGTTTTTTCTTAAAATGACACAACATCATAATCAAAACCAATTTATAATAATCTGCAGTGACCATCTGGTCTTGAGGGACAGCATGTTGGAACAAAAACCCTCCAATTCAAAGAAGATTATCACCATACCTGTGCTGCGACTCATCTCTGTTTTTTTCAGAGGAGGCGACTGTATCTTTTCCACTGAGAACTTTGTTGTTTCAGTTCCAGATAATAGTGATACATCCAAGATTCATCTATTGTTATGATTAGATTCATTTCTTCATTTGCTTCCCCATCAAACTGTGTTAATAGGTCTTGACACGATGTTGCATTTTAGTCCTGTATGAGCAGACACAGCACCTATCTACAAGACACACATCACATTGCCAAATCATCGAAAATGCTCAGCCAACTGAAATATCTAGACATGCAGCAAGCTCCCTAACAGTAATTCATTGTTCTTTGCGAATGATAGCAGCGACCGTGTTCTTTAAGACCTTGGTACGAGACGTTGAAGGATGCCCCTCACACGGCTCATCAACGATGCTCTCTCTAACCTCCTTGAACACTTTATACCACTTGTAGAAGGTAACCTTCCTTTCTTTCTCTGTTTAGCCTCAGGAACTAATGGAAGGTATTACTTCAGAGAATGAATGAGGATGATATGTATTAATTTGAATGAAGTGTAGTCTTGTACAATCTCAGGTCGACCACCTGAACTCTCAAATTTGAAATCAGGGATATGCGATGTCGCATTAACCACTAGACAGCCTGGTGGGTATCTTCACCATATACCATAGTTAATAATTTATAAGTGTCTTTTCAAATCTTCCTAAGTTTCACTAAAATTTCATGTTACAATATTGCTCTAACTTTTTATCCATGCTGGACATCATAGGCAAATATCTAAAATACATTAGGCAAACCATTACATATGTCCACTCACTGTACCAACCAACTTGAAACTGATTGTTGTATATGGCTAAAAGAATGGGCTACATGATAGTATGCACTGTTACCACCCTCCACAATACATCTTCTTCAGAGTCACTATTATCATTACTTTTTGAACATCCCTCATACATATAAATGTTAGGTCTTAAAACCAAAATAATTTACAGGCAATCATTTTCAAAACAATAACATTCAATGCCAGGCTTATTACAAAAGTAGCGGAAGTCTGTAATTTCTCATTAGAGACTTCATTGAGCAACACATATTTGTCAGAATCTATATCCCAACCCCACAGGAATCTAATTTTTAGCTCTACAAATTAAAAATTCACTCTGACTAACTGCACAATTAACACTGTTACTTACTGAGAAAGTAACTCTTGACCTAGTGCTACTAAAATCTCAAATATTTTACATGTATAAAGTCATAAGAAAAATTGGGACAGATAGGTAAAAAACAAATTAATATATCCTTCTGCTTAAAAGAAATTAAGTTTGTTTTATTTTAAATACATAAAAAAAATATGTATAAAAAGTTAAAATGTATTTATTACACAACATTAAAAAAATAGAAAAATTATTTTTGTATCCCACTACATTATCAATCCAACATGTATAAAAATTTAAAAAAAAGAAAAAAAGTTGAATATACTATAACATTGCCTTTAAAACAAACAAAAAATAAATAACAAATTTATAACAGATCAGTTTATAAAGTAGAATGAAGAACTGCAGTGAATAGATAAATTATTTTTAATTATTTTTTGAACTGTTCAAAATAACTAAGTGAATAATAAATATTTATTATAAACAAATAAATTTATGACATAAATGTAACTTAGAAAATATAAAAAATAAACTTACTAGTAATATCACCATCTTCTTCTTTACATATAAGGAACAAAGAAAAATAATACATATAATTGGCAGGAAGATTAATGAAAGTGCACACTTTCTGAAACAAATAAACAAACAAGAAAAATGAATTAAAAGTGCAACCTTAAATTAATAAATAAAAAAAGGTGGTAGTACTCCACTGATTGAAATGAATATTTCCTTTACTCCAATTGACTGGAATGAGGATTTCCTTTCTTTATAAGTGAGTTTCATAATACAAAACTTCTTAAAATGTAATTTTAATACCAGATTTAATTACCTGAAAGTACATCAGCCCCAGGAGAATCAAGAAAGAGACAATGGATAATCCAACAAGCAGGTTAACAACTTACCTAATCAAATTCCAATAATGAAGCAGTTCCTCTTCGTACCATTACTTTTTCAGCCCTGCAGATGAAACCACTGTGACAACTGATTAAATCCTATCAGTACCTATCTGAAGAAGAGGATGTTTTAGAACTGGATTAAAAATCTTCCACTTTTATTTCACTTTTTATTTATTTATTTATTCACTTCAGCAATATAAAACGATATTCATCATAATTAAACATTTAAAATTCGTAACAGGAAAGAAAATAAAGGGATTTTTATCATGTAGTTACTGCTACCAATCAGATTAAATATTCCTACATATCAGTAAAAATAATCACAGTTTACTACACAAAACCTTATGATTTAGAATTACCAAGGGCTGGAATATTGAAAAGCTTTATTTTCCATAAAATTTCACAACATGCCAGAATTTTTAATAAAGAGAAATCATCAAAATTGCTAAAAAAAACTTTTGTAAAAAATTGATCAGCATTTAAAATATATAAACCACCAAAACACAGAAATTAGATAATTAAACTTACCATACCAATTTATTTGGAAATTAATATATTAAGTTTAACTTATCTAATTACTGCATTTTAGTGGTTTACACTTCATATAATATTAAATTTTATTAACAGTGGTCAGTATGTTAATGAATTATTTGAATTTTCAAAAAAATCATACATATATACTTGTGCACACACACGCACATGTTTGGTGTGTGTGGCGCACATGTGTGCGTGCATGTGTTTTCTTTTCAAATAATTCCATTAATATATTTATTGTTGTTTTGCAAAAATTTATACATACATATTCAAATAATTCATTGACCACTGTATTAATACATTTTATTATATGAAATATAAATCACCAAAATACAGTAATTAGATTGGTTAAACTTCCCATATTAATTTCCAGTGATTGATTTTTGCGGGATCCCGCATCTTCAGTTGGCATTAAATACCTTAACTACATTAAAGCATATTTAAAATCTAATTTGTCAAATGAATAAATCATATTCATTTTATAATTTGTCAAAATAATATGTTTTAAAGTAAATATCATTTCAATACCAACTACATGATACAGGATCCCATGAAAATCAATTATTAGAAATTAATATGGATGGTAAGTGGCAATCTAATTACTGGGTTTTGGTGGTTTATAATTCATACAATATATGTTCTAAATATATATATATATATATATATATATATATATATATATACACACATTGTGCATTTAAAATATATATACATATATCATTTTGGTTACATTTAAACAATACATTTTTTTTTGGTTTATTATAACTTTACTACACATAAAAAAAATCAAATAAAGAAGTTAAACAGAGAGGAGTAAGAAAGAAGAGGATAGGAATCAATATATATTGATCATTAAGAATATAAAAATAAGCAGTATCACTGACAATATAGTTCATATACGTAACAAAAAGTTATAAGTGAGTGATTCCAAATTGCATAGAAATTTCTAAGGAGATGATTCTATAGTCAAAAATAAGAAAAAAAAGTTCATATAAACATAGGTCAGAAAACAGTTTGTTAGCAAGGTTCAGCTAACAAAATATTTGGCCCTGCTTTCTGCTCCCTCCGTGAATTTAAAACACACTAAAATTTTTGGTATAAATCAAGGGGTGAATTTGGCGGCTTCCTTATGATTTCTAATCTAAGAAATCGAATAAAACTGGTTCCAAACCTCTATTTCACTTAGGTGAGGTAAGTATAATATGATAAAACATGAAAGTGTTTTGTCAAAAGTACACTTTTTTAGGTGTCAAATAAAAAATTTTTGTTACTTTAGCAATAAACAAACAAAAATTTGTAATTAACTTTGTGGAGAATTTAATTCTGAGGAAATATGAGTAACTAATGTCTATTAATATTAAACATAAATCTGAGAAGTTAACTTTAAGAAAAAATAAAGCAAACAAACTGGGTCAGAAAAGTAATACAATTATAAAAATAAATTTGAAGACATCCTTCTAAAACATATTACAAAATTTTATTTTTCCATAGGTTGGCAATAAAAGCTGATCAACATAGTGTCTAGCATTTTAATATTCATTTGAACAGCATTTGTGATGTTATTGTTCAATAAGTCATTCACAATGGGTGATATCCAAATTTTTTTTCATTTGGAGAGTTGATGGACATTTTATTAATTTATAATAAAGTAAATGGTTGGCTGCTTTGCATGAATACATAGAAAATTATGCAAATAGAAGAGTACTAGATCATAAAACATTTGAAGCATTGGAGAAACAAGTTCAAGAAACAGGCATGCTTAAACCACAACAATTTAATGCTGATCATGAACATTTTGTGAGAAATGTGAATGTAAATGTGTAGCAAAAACACAGGAGCAAAAACTATACCATTCCATATAATTAGTGTATAAGAGTTATTACCACCTGATTTTGATAAACAGATGAAATTCCATCGATGATTAATTAGAAAATGTGAATATAATCCCAATTTCCTAAGTAATGTTCTAATTACTGATGAATCCTGTTTTACAAGAAATGTCTTTTTAAATGATCAAAGCACTTGCATTTGGGTAGAAGAATATTCTCATGAGACTGCTAAAAGTCATTTCCTGTGCACTTTTTCATTTAATCTGTGGTGTAGTCTTCTTAGTGAAAATCTCAATAGGCCCTTTTTTCTTACCTCCAAGGCACAATGGAAGGCAGTACTTGCACTTTTTTGTAAACAAATCAGATAGAACTCTAGGAAGATATTCCACTTGCAGATGGAATGTAGATGTTGTTTTTCAATGATGGCACACCTGTTCACTACTGTAGTGATGTGATGAATAATTTAAATAGCTCATTTAGTAAGAAATGGATTGGTCGAAAGAGACCAGTAAAATGGCCACCTCAATCTCACCCCGCAGATGTTTTCCTTTGGAAGTGATTAATTTATTCAGCTCATATTGGCACATAAGAAAATATGATACATTGTATAATAGAAGCTCACTGTTGGAGAAGGGCTACTTATGTACTGTTAGGAATAATAATGATACTATTAGATATGCCCAGCTAGCATGGATTCACCGAGCTGAACTATGTACTGAACAAAATGGGGCAACATTAAGCAACTGCTTTGAAGAAATGTTTATGGCTTTATGAAGAACTCATTTTAATATTTCATAATTTTTAGAAACAACCAAAAACTATGTGATTTTTATTTTTTGAAATTTATTTTTGATTTATTATTTATGTTGTTGATAAAATACATGGAAGTTTTCTATTTGTTTAATATTTGTTTTCCATTAACATTATGTTGTTCAAACATGGATGAAAATTCTCATGTTTTAAATCATATCACTTTTCCAATTCAGTGTCTGCGTTTGGTTTCTAATTAAAGTTGAACTTCTCAAACTTGTGTTTCATTTAATAGACGTTATTCACATCAATTTTCTCAGAATTAAATTCTTTATAAAGTTAATTAGACATTTTTATTTGTTTATTGATAAATTAATAAGTTTATGTTATTCCAAACCTAAAAGAGAGTATTTTCCATCAAAATGTTTTTGTGTTTTACCCTGTTTTTCTAAAAACCTAAGTGAGATAGAAGTATGGAACCCCTATTATTATTCAATTTGTTAAATAAAAAATCATAAGGAAGCACCAATTTTACTCCAAGAATTTTAGTACAGTTAATTTCACAGAGGGAGCCGAAAGCAAGGCTAAATGCTAATGAATGGGAGATTATTAAGCCAAAACTTGTTAACAAACCATTTTCTGACTTATGTTTACATAAACTTTTTTTCTTGTTTTTGGCTATAATGATTGCATGGAATTTGGAATCATTATTATGGTAATCCAACGAAATTATCATGTCAAGCTCCTTATTTGTCACTTGACTAGTATATATACAAGCATCCAAACTGAGACAAGTCAGTACAGCTCAGCATGGTCAACAGAAATATTATCAATTAACTGTTTGATACACGAAGAATGCAAGTACATGGACATTGTGTGTAACTGCATCTATTGTGGTAATAAAGATCAGCAATACTTCAAGTGGTTTACACCTCTTCAAGAATATAAGAGACACTACTAGAAAAGCACTGGAAACAAGATGGATCCTATAACAGATCAGCGAATGACAAATACTGGGAATACAGGTAAAAACTCAGTGAATGTGAACCAAGTAATTGCAGAATATACAAACACTATAATGTCAGAGACTAGAACAACTGACCATATCCACAGCAACCCAAATATTATAAAAAGAGAACTATCCAACAATAACAAACTAATACAGCATAAAAATTTATACTGCAACAAGACATTAAGTGACACAACTAGAATTGAACAAGAATGAAATAATGATGACTCCGAAGCAACTAAATGATATAAAGCAAGTAATAACCAACACCCACAGGCATCAGTTCACTCCAGATCTGCTAAAGGAGTTGGATTCAGTTTTTTCAGATGTTGGTGGAAGAGAATGGGAAATTATTTACTTGCAGCTTGTCGTATGAGCAGTCAAGTTATTTGAAAGACGATATGGTCTAGCAAACGACGATATGGCATCCACATTAGACGATATGGCATCCACATTAGAGCAAAATTACAAGCCAACAACATGAACATAACTGAGCCACAACAAAACAGAGCTGAGTTGTTACTAAACATCCAGAGGAAGATATGATAACAGCGATAAAATCGAGAGTCAAGGCAATGCAGATACTAGGGATGGACAATATACTTCCTCCATGGAGATTTGTATACAAAACTCTTTTAACTCATTCATGACAAAAAAAAGACCCAGTGCCTCTACCAAAACAAGAGAGAAAACAGAAGATCAGCAAGCAATAAAGCAGTAATCAGCAAGAAACTAAAATTAAAAATAAAAGAAAAAGATGTAACAAGACACAAACAAACAATACAGATAATAAATGAGACAAACGAAACAGATCTAATGACAGAAGAATTGGACTGTCCAACTAGCACAACTAATGACAGAGAAGGAACAGGAACTAAAAAAGATGATAAGCTGTTTTATATATATATAT
>JAAAKQ030019680.1:0-17842 GCA_010016005.3 Zanna intricata
CATGCCTGACCGGGATTCGAACCCGGGACCTCCGGATGAAAGGCCGAGACGTTACCACTCGGCCACGGAGGCCGGCTCATACTAAGAACTGGCGTAGGTTTTTGTTACTCTTGGGAATGGCTCTGCCATTTTTGGTATGATTTTTAAGTAAGATCCCCACAAAGGGCCAGCCCTAGGCAGTAGGCAAGGTAGGCAACATTCTGCAGCGGCAACATTTAGGTGTAAAACTGCCTGAACTAGAGTGCAAAAAAAAATAAACTTAACCTACAAAAATAAATTTTGGTTATTTGAATCTAGAAATTAATATTATTTATTAGTACAACAATATTATTATTGCACTAGGTTTGTTTATGGTTTTAAAAGTATATTTAAATTATCTCTGGGAATAGTAGATACTGGTTTTAGTTAGTAATTTCATTGTCATTAACTCATTAAATATGTAAATTTTGTTTTTCAATAAAATAGTTCTCCATAAATCTATAATAGTATTATTCTCTTAATTTAATTATATGTCATTTTTCGGATTAACATGATTCTTTTATAATTCTATTTTTTTTTTTAGAGATTTAAAATTTTTTTTTAAATTGGGGGGACAATATTTTTTGGGTTTGCCTGCAGTGGCAATGCTAGGGCTGGCCCTGCCCTACAATCGTAAGTGCGTTAGGTAGTTGTTTATTGCACCTAAAATACATAAATATAATATTATAATTGGAAACATTGATATTTTTAAATACTGATTAGTCTTTTGGCTCAATGTTAGTCAGAATCCTTATCTCATCAATCATATGTCAGTAATTTTTAATGGTAGAAGATAATAGATGATTATTAATTTTTTATGTTATAAATGATGAAAGAGGTACTGAAAGTACTACATAGACTAGGGTTACACTTAGAAAAAAAATCAGCAGCTCTTACCATATGCATTGCTATTACATTATATATATTTGCTCTCACTGTGAGCTTTTACTATATCTAGTGGTAATATCTTATAATAATCCATGCATTGCTACTTTTATTAGATTGCCTTGGTACTAAGAAGTTAACAGTGGAAACATATTATATATTTGTTTGTGAAAGTCCATTCTTTCAAAATAAAACTTCTTTAAACTTTTTTCTATTCTTATTTGAAAAAAATTGTATCCCTTTTCTTTTAATGTTCTAATATCTCTTCAATTTTTACTTATTTTCACAATATATATTATCCAAAAAGATACTGTGTACTACAAATATTTAATCTGTTATCACATTCAATTTATTAATTAAAAAAAAAAGAATTCTAAAAGCACTGAAAATCCTCTAATACTTACTATATCACCCTAGCTTTGACAGGTGTTGAAAATAATGTCCATCCATAAGTAGATATCATTTCCAAACATCTCTGTGCACACTTAACAAAGAGATTCTCCTGGGGTATGTAGAGTGCTGTGTTGAATGTTGATGTTTTTCATGACTGCATATATTGACCTGTAGCTCAAGTGTTTGTATTACCTCAATTTTATTGTCTCCTTTTAGCCCAATACACTAACTTAAGAGCTATACTCTAGCTTTTTGATACCATCTGAAATAAAAGATTTCTTGAACATCTACCTATTGTTTTAACCATTCATCCACTTCTAGAATATGGTGTTGATTCCATGTTTTATAAACAGATATGAATCGGCCCAGAAATTTGTTTGGCTTATGTTTACAATTGTATTTTTTATCAATTATAAATAAATGCAGCACTCTTCATAACTTTTTCAAACACAAATTTTTATGTAAAATGTGTTCATGTTTAGAATGTGAGAAAAATGATGTACTTTTTTTATTCAACAATTTTCCAAAATAATATAGATTTCTATTGTTCTCCTTTTGATATCAAGTGTGTTTTTTTCTTTATGCTTGTACAACTGTGTATGAATTCACAAAACCAAAGAAATTGTTGAATACAGTGGTGCAGAGCTTTGAATAGATGTAATAAATAAATTAATATATGTAATAAAATAAAAAATGTTGATGGAATCACATAAAGGTTGGTATTTTTTAACTATCACATCATCAGTTATTCATTAGTGTTGCATTGTTCTATAATCTAGAATAATTATTACACATCTCTTGTACTGTATAAAACTACTCTGTTCTGTATCTTAGAAAATGGATCGTATTTTTGAAAGGGTGGATTAGAAGGCTCAGGTTTAACAACAGAACAGTCCTTTGGTATTTAAACAGCCACCTCAGATAATCTGAGTCAATTTGCTCCATTAGCCCTACTAGATATGGAGGATGTACTGTGTATTCATATCCTGGCATCTTCACCATGCAGAACCTGATACGGTCAGAACTGATAATGGGGAAGAGAAAGGATCAATTATAAAGAAAGCGGAAGAGTGATGATAAGGACAATCTACCTAAACAGGTTGTTTTAGGGTTAAAGTTGTAAACAGGTTATTTTGCCCAGGACCCTAGGAGATGTTAACCTACTAGAATAACTTACCTGCCCTAAATATTTATTGGTATTACATATGTGCATATTAATTATGATCACTTCCTTGTTCAACCTTTAACAAGGTCAGCCTAATCAGTCCTCAGGCAATACTGTCAAATAAGCTTAAATGACCAAAGAACACTGGTTGCACAGAAACTATTCATATCTAACTAAGATTAATACTATTACTTTTATTTACTATTGAATCAATGTCTTACTGCCTGAAAGCGGCTATAATTACAACTAGTAACTATAATTACAAGTAATTAGTAATGATATCTGCTTTCCTAACTAAATATATTTAAAATTTATGAATAAAATTTCAAAAGTACTACTGATTCTTTCTTTTTCTTTTATAGGGGAGAATAGCCAGAAAACCTAAGAGTAGTACCAAGGATTTCAATAGAAGATCTGCTGAAGAATCATTCCGAAGTCTTGTAAAAACACATGAGAAATATGGCTGGGTCACACCACCACTGGCCGATGGTTAATAACATAAATCAAAAATATTAATCCATCAATGCTATACTTAATGATCTTATAAATGTATGTAATTTAATGACAATATTTATTAATAAAAAAAAATTAAGGTGTTGTTGAATGTTTAGTGCTTTCTTGATCTAATCTGTCAAGTAATAATTACACAACAATTAAAAAATAATTACATACTACATAAAAATAGATACATTTTCAAGTGTTTTAAATATTTTAACATTGTTTTTATTACCTTTAACTCCTATTTTTTTTATTTGTGTTTCTTGTGGGTGTATATTACTTAAAAGTCATTATTTCTCCTTTCCATGTTGGTGTGATTAATTAATTCAACAGCATATATGTAAATAAATAAATATTATTTTTATTTAATACTTAGAAGACCAAGCCTGAGTTCTACTTGGAGTAAAATTAATATATAATTAATTGAATCCAACTGTGATTAAGGTTGGTCTATTAATTCTGCACTACAGTATGAGTCATTTTTTATTTTATTTATAAGATTCTGTGAATCTTTTTCTTTAATTTTTTTTAAGATAATTGATTTACAGAGTAGTAAACATCATTGTTTACATTTTTTTGAAACCTATGTGTTTCAGGGAAATGGTCCTCTATTTTTACCATTACTTTTAAGAAAATTTCTTTTAAAATTCTGTCACTGCTGAATAAATAATTTGTCAACTTTTAAAGCATAACAGACAATGCCACATGCATGTTCCAAAGTATCTTTAAATTTGTTAAGATCAAAAAGTGATTTAGTAACATTTAAATTTTTTGAACATTTCCAAAAAAGTTATGTTTTAAACTGATAACCAAAAAAAATCAATATAATTCTCTTCTTACTTTGCATATATATCAGAGCGCTTAATAAATTATAAAAATATATTATGACACTTTGTCCTTTATTCTTGGTCTTCAGTTAGATTTAACAGTGTATAGGTTTCTTGTTTTTATTATTGCACTTTCCTTTTAAAGTAGAATTATAATGAATATATATAGGATTGTGTGGAAAAAAAGAACATTGAACAAAGCATATTAACAACAGACTGTGGAATAAAACTTAACAAGCAGTTAGTATGCTGTCATATTATTTTTATTGTAATGCAATTCATAATACTACCTTTTTGTAATTAATATTGATGCACCAATGAATTCTGGTAAAACTCGCTTCATTTAAACTACATTATTACAGATTATGTTTGCTAATGAACCATACCACATTGCCTGTAGTTCGTCACATATCAGAATAAATATAAATTTAAATAACTCTAATTAACATATTGATGAAATTAAACATTCAAAAAAATTATTTTTTATTTATGTTATAAAATCACCTTTTTTTAAATTATAATTTCATATTCACATACATCACCTAATAAGCCACTGCTAGTATATTCTAGACCACTCTTTCTTTGCCTCACCTGATGCCTTGAACATATCCTCTTCTCTTTATACTGTCTCTAATTCCTGTTTACCATTTGTCCACAGTCATTCTCTGATCTTTTTCAAATTTTATCTTACATTTTTCAACCACCCTTAGTAATGTTTCTCTGTTCAGCTCTTGATATTTATTTACCATTGCCATCTTTTTCTCTTCCTCTCGATCAGTAGTTTCAGATCCTCTTTCATATTTGTATTAGTATTCTATTTGTTCATGTCGCCCTTTTATTGTCTTGACAGATCTCATTTTCCTACTTGAAAACTATTTCAGTGCCTAACTATCCCACATTTTTCTCTATACTTTACAATTAACTCATAAAAAGATGTCAATTATAATTTTAAGCTTATATATCTCTCATTTCATTGTTAGAATAAATAAAAAAATTAAACTTAATCACTGCCTAGCATTGGTATTGTATAAACTAAATAACTTATACCTTCAATTGGTATTTCCTTTGTTATAAAACATTTCCTTTATTGTAATATTTTATAAAACAGATGACTTACTTAATAAATCGTTTAGAATTTTTAGTGTTAATTAAATGATTTTATTTATTCAAAAAAATATTTATTAACATGAAAAACAATTTATAATGACTCATGTCTAAAGATGGATTTTAATTTTTTTTTCAAAATGTGTAGTACTCTTATCTAATTTCTGTTTTAGTTTTATCGTTCAATAATAAATTTATTAATTTTTTTAACCCATGAAGTGCAGATTTAATTTTATTCAAATAAAAGAAAAAATTCAACTGAACTAACTTTTTAAATATGCATGAAATTAGAAGTCATTATGTATAGTTTAGGGATCTTGGGAAACGACCTGTAAAGTGTAAATAATTATTATATTTGTGATAATTTCAAAATTTTAAGTATTAGTGCCAAAGTATAAATAAATGTTATGTGTCTTTGAATCCGTCATAAACTCATTTTAAACAAAATGTTATTTAAAGTAATTTTAACTATTAATAATAATAATGAATAATTCTAGTTAATTTGTGTAAAATTAGATTTATTATAGAAATATTCTGTAGTTTTATGTAACACTAATGATAAATTTATGCATTTATTATATATGTAGATTATAATTAATTATAATGTCAATGTTTTATGTTGTGATGTTTTAAGATGTTTATTGTCCAGTTTTAAATGTTGCCTAAGGTTTTGCCTTGTTGCTCAAATGTTTTATTATTAATTATTACATGTATGGTAAAAATAACTGTATAATATTACAGTCAATTGTTTTAATATTCATTACTTAGATTTTTTAATTATTATATTCTCATAGAATATTATTAGTTTTATATTGTGAAAATGTTATGACCGTTACTGCTAGTTAGATTGTTATTCATACTATTAATTAAAATGATGCTTTGGTTATATTTTATTTGTTCAGTGTTCATATGAACAGTGATATAGAAAATAATATTTCAGTGATTTGGAATGTACATGGCTGACCAAATATGAATTCAACAAATTCTGAATTCTTTCAGTAAAGCAAAATACATTAAAATTGTAGTGCTGCATAACGCTGACAAAAGAAATGAAGAACCTGCTGATAGGATAATTAAGAGATTTAAAGTAGGAATTAATATCTTTAGCTGTGCAACAAGTCCATATATTATTATTAAATTCTAAAAAAATGTATTTGATACAAAAAGAAAAAAAACAATTTTCTTCAGCTTAGTAAATTTTTTTAAAAAACTGTATAAAAGATATCACCATCATCTTTTAATAGTATTTTAATGATAGACATATTCAGAAAAAAATTTGTAGGATTGGAGACAAAATTTAGAAAGTAAGATGTAAGGAATCTTAATATGTAATTCTTATCTTTTATTTTCATTAAAAAGTTATTCAAACTTATAAGTTTAAAGATTTAGAAACTTTGTGTGTGTGTGTGTGCATGTGTGTGCACGCGCATATGTACATAGTGTTAACTGATTATTAAATGAAATAGATGTTAGATATTAATGACCTCAAATAAACATATACATTTTAAAAAGGTCAAATGCATGAAATGAGTATTTCAAATTCATGACTTATCTGATGTTTTTCTGATAATTATGGCCATATAACAATATAAGAAAATTCATACATTAACAAAATATTTTACAAATTAATATATAACTAACTAATAAAACAGTAAAGTTTAAAAACATTAACTTAAATCTGCCAACTGGATGATAGATTTTATAATTGTAAGAGTACATAAATACAATCCTTTACACTTAATAAAATTCTTTTGATCACAGTTCAGGCTTTCCTGAACTGCTTATCTTGCTTTGTTTGTAAGGTAATGCTTTTCTTGTACTAAGCAGCCACTGTAAATGGACAGTAACACTAATGTTATGATTAATAAATAGTTACTATATAATTTATAGTTACTTCATAATATGACAAAGTCAAGTAAAAAATCTATGTTTATTAAATTACAACAAAAAGTTTGATATTAAATTTGCAGAAACTTTATGTATGCTAACAAATTTACGTAAAGTTCCAAATTCTTATATACTTCTTAACAAAACTGTACTTTTCTAAAGAAAAATTTATGTCTTGGGACAGTTTCTCAATTAATTGTTCTTGCTTAGGTTTTATAAGACTTTGGGGTAAAGCTTTGGTTCCCACTTCTTTTGGATATTAAAGATTTGTGTTTCCATGAACTTATATAAATTAACACTTATACATTCCATTCATTCATTTATAGTGTTCTGCCATTAGGCAGATCCCGTCAGAGCTGCTGCTCTCCATATTATTCTATCCTTTGCTAACCTATTTGTTTCAGCATATTTTCTGTTTTCCACAAAAGGAAAATATACTGACTTATATATAGTATGTCAAAAAAACTTGGAATTAATCTATATCTTTTTTCTAAAATAAAAATTTTGTTTATTTAACAGACAATTGAGAATTTTTATATGTATTATATCATTATTGTAAACTAATTTTATATTAATTCCACCTTCAACTATGTAACTATACTGAAATATATGTAAATCTCATATTATGTTCATAGACTATGACAAATTTACATTATTTTATGACATGCCAATAAACAAAAAAGTATTAAAAAAGTATGTCTACTAATTGTTTTGTATTTTAGTCTTTAGTTATTAGGTTTTAGATCATTATTTTTCAGCTCGCTTATGATTAAAGCTACCTGGAATTTAACAAAAAATTGAAACATTTATTTTATTTTTTTTTTATATGAAAGTAGTGTATGATTTTCATAAAATTATATTTACAAATATCTTAAAATGGAATAGTTAAAGAATATGAGTTTACTTATGGAAAGTAATTAAATTAGCATTGGAAAAGATATTGTATTCAGTTTTCTCAAAAAAATAATGAATCTTATCTTGATAAATTAATTTTAAATAAAATATCATCTTAAATTTTTGTATAAAATATACCTATAAAAACATAATTTAATTAATGTCGACAAATATTAAAAATATCATCATTTATTTATATTTTTTAAAAATTATAAAAAAAAAGATACACACCTTCCGTAAGGTTTATGATTAATTACATAATATAAGAAATTTGTTTACATAAACTATTTAAAGCATTCATAATTTTAATAAAATTAGTTAATTTTTATAAATTTAATGATTCCCGTATTGCTTTCCATAGTTTACATTATCTAGTTCACATCAGTTCTCATAATCAAGACTATCATTGATCTCATTTCACATAATTTTATCTCCATCATTTAATTATTGATTCCATCAATGATGTGATTATGTACATTCCAAAACTGAGTGAAAATTACTAGAATGTAGCATAAGGGAACACCAAATTAATTTAATCCTATCTTATACCAACATGTTCATATTACTTTAGTAGTAGATTGTGTAATTTCTGCTTTACAAATAATAAAACCTAATTTTATTAATTTGTGAACGTTTTAGTAAATTTCATTAAATAACTAATTGTATTTTTTTGTTATTTGTGGTTGATATTTTAAGTACAGTAATTATATATGACACTTAATACTGTTGTATTTCACAATTAAGTTTTCATTATAAAAATTTATAGTGCTATATATTTATTACCATTCAAAATTTTGGTTGAATTATCACTAACTTTTTTACTGACATTATTATTTTTTATTAAAATAATAATGTAATTATTTATTGTTACTATTAATTAAATTCTTTATAATGTATGAATTTTAATTATATCACATTTATTATGTACTGTTAACTAAAGAATTTGGTTCAGATTACATAATTTTATATTTAAAATAATTTCTTTGTGTTAATAATAAAATTAATTATGAATGTTTTTAGTTTTTTCTTGTCCTGAGTAGCAAATATGTATTATGACCTATGTTGAAAATTTATATAATGGAAATCTGAAATCATCAAACATGAAACACCAGGTGAATTTTTAACAGCATATATCAGTAATATTTGGAAAGTACATATATTAATTTTTTTATATTTATGAAAACGATTATCATTACATTGTGTAATAGTTATGTTGACAGTTTAAGATCTGACCTAACCAATTATCATTTAACTCAATAGTTTCTTGATACTGTTCACAAATCTGTCAGATTTTATTGTTAGGTTTTAATTAAAAACACATTTTCTCTTGAAGAGCAATGAATGTAAAAAGCAATAAGTATATAAATTATAGAAAGGGATGCATCTGCCTATGGATCCCAAATTAAGAAAGCTGCTTTAATATCTAGAAATTTTAAGAATGATATATTAATCAATCAACCATGGAAGAAGTGTTAGGTGTATTTTACATTGAACAGACTTTGACCAGCAGACAGTTCATTGAGTAATCTATCAAAATATACTTACCTTAATGTAGACCACCTTGTCTGATAAATTACATACTCATGGAATTTCCAGTAGTTTAAATAATAATAAAAGAAGGTATTACGGTGTATAACTCTAAAAAAACACTTTGCCAAGATGCCAGATAACGCCTTTACCACCTTTTCCGTCTTACTCATAGTTTCCTGAAAGAACATTTGCTGGAAAGAACACCAACAGTCCAGCCTGACTCCCAAATATTTAACAGAAGAAAAAAATTTTCCTTTCATCCAGGAAGAAGGAAATCTACTGAATCCTCTTCCTCCCTGCCATATCCACTGTTTTTGTTTAATCAACAGCCATTCACAAACCTTTCTCCTCTATCCACCTCTTCTCCATACTAAGCAACTCGTTATCAACGGCCATGACAGCCTCTTCCTAAGTCTTCTTGGTAATCACCACCCACCAGTGGTGGTAATCATCATTGAAAGCAATTGGGTGTACTGCCTCAGGATAACCAAGGCCCAGAAATATTCCATAATAAAGGTGCAAGACTAATCCTTGAGGGAAACCTGTGGTGATTGGAATGACACATCTGGTTTAATGTCTTCAAAAGAACCTATTACTGCCCTACTGAGAGATACTTCTGCACAACTCTTCTAAGATAGGGATTAAACTCCCTCCATCAAAGTTCTTCGTTTATGATGGCCCATGGCCAGGTGTTACAGACATTCATAATATCAATAAATATGATATCAGGAATCAACTGTCTGTGCCTTCTAGTACAAAGCCACCTTATCTGCAGTGGCCAGGACTCTGTGGATGGCACCCTCCGTTGAGAGACTGGTTGTAAAACCAAACTAGCTAGGGTGGAGCCTACTTTCTCTCGGAGATCCCCATGTGTCCTCTTGACTAATATATGCTCAACAGCTTTGCTAAGCTATTGAGCAAGCATATTGACATCTAAGCAGACAGATCATTGAGCAGTTTTTCCGCTTCCTGAGCAACACCATCCTCACAGTTTTCCACTCAATAGGAATATGTTCACAAAGGGGAATGGCATTAAAAACTTCCAGGACCACACCGAGTATCATACTCACCATGACCCAAAAGGAACCACAGAACTAATGAAAGGAACCTGCCTCAGGACAAATAATAAAATATTATTAATGTAATGCATTACATTATATTATGTAAACATTATATAATATTTTGAGTTTTTTTATTTTGTTTATATATTATATAAAATGAAAATAAAGATAATTATAATAGGTATTAAAATTTAGTATTATATTTACAAATTTATATGGAAACTGATTATGAAGAACTGGCGAAGTGGTAGTGTCTCATCTTTTGTCGGAGATCCCAGATTTTAATCCCAGTAAGCTATGGTATTTTTCATACACTACAAATTCCCAATTGGGGTAATGACTTTCTAGTTTCCCATAATTTCAACAAAAAAAATGATTAACTACCAGTTAGGTCATGTAGAGTCCAGTTTATATAAATTTATTAAATATTAATAGAAAATTAAAATCTATTTTGGGATTTACTGTTATTTTACATGTCTAGCCCAAAACTTTAAAGTATAAAACTGACAGCCCTCAGTAGATGATCAGATAAAGAAATTTTTTCTTTATCCATTTCTTTTTCCCCTTTTATTTTTTATTTTATTGCGCTAACAGTTAAATTGTTCCTTATTTTAATTCAAGAAATAATTTTTCTTTTTATAAAGGGTTATTTAAAAAATGTTATCCACATCTGCATTTGCTTGTTTTACTACTTACTTGTTGTCTGTAGATAATTTTCTATGCTTATTAAAGTTTAATGGCTTCTTTAAATGACACATTCTTATGTAATATTTGCTAAAAAATTACTTCTTATTCCACGATAATCAGAAATTAAGGAAAAAATTTTCAAAAAATCTGCACTGATGAGAGCACTGGTGGCCGAATTTGTACAAATGAACTATGCGAGTCAAAACTTGATGTGTTTTCTATGAAATGAGGTGCAAAATTATTAATTTCTTATGGTTTTTGACCAAATCATTGATTATTCAATGATTTCCTAATGATGATAGTTTGTGTGTAACCAAGTGATCACAGTAAATTCTCATAAGAAACCAACAGTATAATAATGAAACATTTTAAATGGAATATTACACAACAGTGAAGTAAGCTTCATTTTTGCAACAGTGGTAAGAAACCGTTAATGATCAGCTGATCACACGTTTAGGTGACAATATTTTTATTTGTTTACTTATTGAATTGAAACAAAAACAATTTTTTGTGTTAAAAATTTAAATTTTAGTTTAAAAAATTTAAATCTAACTTAAACTTTAATTAAATTGGATTAAATTTTTATTTAATTCAATTTAATTTTTTTTTATTATTTGAACTTGCTAAATTTAGTCATTTTTAAAAACTACATTTTATTCAACACCATTTTGGTTACAAACATCACACTAGCGATGTCTAAAACTAAATATTTCTACAATTTTTCTTGTCTTAAAGAAACCTTTAACATGATTTTCACACAAAGTGTGTTACCATTTAAACATTTGATTACAATCGCTGACCCACACTCTCAAAAAGGGGTTGAAATTCTATTTCTCATCAAAAGGTACTTGACAGATACCTTATCCTGAAGGTAAAATTATTCTATCTGGAACAGTTTTGAAGTTGTTGAGGGGTTTCCATTCTTTTGATTCCTATGTGTACAATATATATGTATATATATATATATATACTTAGATTCAAATAATTCATTAACATGTTGACCATGTACTAATACAACTTAAATGATATAAAGACCACCAACACAGAGTGTAATAGATAGGTTAAAATTACTATATTAACTCGAAGAATCAATTTTTGTGGAATAACACATTTATTTATAATTTGTTGATTTGTCAAAATTGTTTTCTTTGTATTGGATAGTAAAATTTGCATATTCATAGATGCTGAATTGTAAGTCAAACAAGAGATTTTAGCAATTGCAAGAAACAATCCACTGAGTCATGAGAAGCTGTTGAGTAATGCTAAGTGAACATATGAATAAAGAGGTTACTTAATAAAATTATATAAAAGAACTTTAATATAACTAATATTTTTATAATTTTGCCATACTTTGGTAACATTTTCCAAAAAAGGGTTGCAAATTTATTGGTTTACATTATTTGTCCTTAACTTTTTTGTAGCTAAGATAGACTTAAACATTGAGGTACAAGTAGCATTCATTACAATTGCTTTCTCTGACAGTAATGATTTCCTTATACAGCAGGCCCTGTAAGGAGAATGCAGTGCCATCTATAAGACTGAATATCACATGCTTACTAATGGGCTTCAAAAGCTGATATTCAGTAATATATTCAATTCTGTGAAGACAGCATCTCTAGTTAACATAGGATAAGATGTTTATTATTTTTGAGAATCATATTCCATTTTCTGGACTGACTTGTCTCATCTTGCCAACTATTACTTAGTGTTAGGATTTTTAAGAGACCCAGATAATTTATGTAGTAAGAAAATTCTTTTACTTCAAATCTCTGTTAAAGTAATTCATTTTAGTTTACTATTACTGGATTATACGCTCAATAACTGAAATTTTTCTCTTGTAAATTTTCAAAGAAAACTATAAGACTTGATTCAATCTCTAATAATAGAGCACTCTCATTTAACTTAATTTAAATGTGAGCATTACTCACTCATTACTTGGAAAAAAATAAATGACACTGTCTTTAAGGATGTCAGCCTGAGACTGATTCAGCTTACTCCTAGAAATGATTCAATTTGGAGCCAATTTAATTTCTAGAAAAAAGTAAATATAAACAAATTAATCTAAAATTTCATTAAAAATTTGGAAAGAGTTAAAGATAACTGCAAGTTTTTATATCTTATAGTTTTAAAAAGTAATTAAAGAAAAATGTACACATGTATATATATTTATATGCTTAGTTGTGTTTATTAAAAAGCACAAGCATCTTTTTCTGTACTTTATTATTGTTCTGTTTCTTAACTAGTGCTGTAGGGGTTATACAAGTACACTTCTTGTGTTAAGGCCTCTCAACTACACTGTTAACTTATTTCTTGAAGAAAAACTGCTGTTTCATAATTTACAAGATTTTATTTTAAAAAGTTTTGAGTCATTACAAAGTGACTCAGTAAAAGTTAAGAACTAATTTATTTATGATATCCAATTTTGTTGTTTACGTCCGTGTTTACAGAACAGAAGACACAGCTTTTTCATATTACAGTTGTATTTCTTAAAAAATATCACAAAATATTTTTAAATGCATTATTCGTAATAAATTACAATTGATCAAGTAAGCATTCCAAAAATATGTAGTTGTTTTTCCTGTTATTTTCTTCAATGCCATTACAATGAATGAAGTGAAAATGAATTTACTGCTGAATATCACCATGCCAAATACTCTGAAAGTCAGGAGATATTCACCCATTATAAATAAAACTTCAACTCACTTTATAACAGTCGCTTAGTTTATAAAGTAACTAGTTGTGTCATGAACATCAATACTATCAAAGAAAGCAACTTTTTGAGCACACTTGTACCACTTGTATTTCAAATCCTTTACATGCATGACAGTGAAAGAGAGACTGGAATAGATATTGTAAAGCAACAAACTAATATATCTTCACCAACTTGCATGGTAGAGAGTGATGATAGTGTCTTAGCCTTTAATTTCAAAAAGGTCCCAGATTCAAATCCTGATTAGACATAGTATTTCTCATGCTCTTCAAATTTTCCATTCCACATTCCCTTGCACAAGCTTTGAGCATAAACCATAAGCTAAAAAAAATATTTTATATACATCAATTTCTGAGGGAAACTGCATAATATGCAGTCAATAAGAGAACCCTTTGCTCTTGCATAGAGAAAATCACCTCAATAGATTTATACAAACTCCTGCTGTTATATATATATATATATTGTTTGTTTTTTAGTAATTGATTAATTTTTTTTATAAAAATAACTTCAAGTCTCATCTAAATACAGCAATATCCCATCCATAAAATTAGTTTCAAAGTAGCCTGTGCCTATTTACAATTTCTACATTTCCTTTAATAAGAATTGTTTTAACTTTCTAAATATTTTTTTCATTTCTTAGAATTGTTATACTCTAAAAACATACAATTATTTGGTTTTTAAAATGCTGTATTGTATGGATAGATTCTTCTTTTCTGATTAGATTATTTTGTTGCATGAAGACATTTCAATTTGCTATTCATATAGAATAACTTTATTCTGTAACTAAATTTACTATATATAAGAATATTATATATAATAGTAAAATTCTTCTCGTTGATTAAATACTTTTTATTATTAATTAATCCTGTTTTTACAAATTAACTACAGAACATTCTAATACACTTAGACTTTAATTAATTTTAAAATAGCAATAATTTGCTCTTGGCAGGAGTTACAGACAAATGCTGGACCCAGAATTAAATAAACAAATCAGGAACAATACTCATAGTCACAAGTTTTGTATTTTAACTAAAATAGAAACCTGAAAGCTTGCATTAACTAGAACATGAAAAATAAATTTATACATTATATTTTTTCCTCCCTCTACGAATCATGAAACTTTGCCGATGGTAAAGGGGCTTGTGTGCTCAGTGATATATAGTAACTGGACCAAAGGTGCAACCATGCCGGAGAGGTATCTGTTGAGAGTCAGATTAAGGAATGATTCCTGAAAGAGGGCAGCAGTTCTTTCAGTAGTTATTAAGAGTGTAGGTTAGGAGGACTTAAAAGATTGAATGATTTTGCTATGGCTGTTTTGAGTACTGCACACCTGAAGGTATGGAAAACTACAGTTGTTTTTTTTTCCAAAAAAATATTGCTTTCTGCATTTTCATAAAACCAAAATGGAGGTGCCCTTCTAAAAAATTCCAGTAAAAAATTCCGGAGGTAAACTAGTCCCCCATTTAGATCTCCGGGTGGGGACTACTAAGGAAGGGGCACCAGAAAATTAAAATATAAGATTCTACAAGTCAGAACATGGAATGTTAGAAGTCTAAAAAAGGTTGGTAAGTTATAAAATTTAAAGAGAGAAATAGATAGGTTAAATATAGATGTAACAGGAATTAGTGAGGTTCGGTTGTTGGAAAACAACTTTTGGTCAGGCAATTTTAAAATAATTAACTCAGTGTCAAATAAAGGGTAGGCAGGAGTAGGTTTCTTAATGAACAAGAAGATAGGGAAGAGAGTAGAATATTTTAAAAAACTTAGTGATAGAATCATTGTGATAAGGATAAAATCAAAACCTAGGTCGACAACGATTGTTAACGTATATATGCCTACAAGTGCTCATGATGATGATGATGTGGAGTGTGTGTACGAAGAAATTGACAAAGCAACTAAAGACATAAAAGGAGATGAAAATTTAATAATAGTTGGAGGCTGGAATGCAAGCATCTGAAAAGTCAAGAAAAGAAATATTGTGGGTGAATATGAGCTAGGCAAAAGGAATGAAATTCTAACATTTACAGAAAACAAACTGCAGCAGTAATAATCGAAGAACATAAGAAAGAAGCGGTAATAAAAAAGGAAGTCCAACAAGGATTTTCCTTACCCCTGTTACTTTTTAATCTTAACATAGAACTAGTAGTTAATGAAGTTAAAGGATAATTTAGATCTAAAGTAACAGTGCAAGGTGAAAAGATGAAAATGATATGCTTTGCTGATGATATAGTAATTCTAGCAGAGAGAAAAACGAATTTAGAAGAAACATTGAATGGCATGGATAAAGCATGGATAAGAATTACTGCATGAAAATAAATAAACAAAATGAAAGTAATGAAATGTAGTAGAAATAAAATATAGATGAACCACTGAATATAAAAATAGGAAGAGAAAAGATTACAGAGGTAGAAGAATTTTGTTATTTAGGAAGCAGAATTATTAAAGATGGACAAAGAAAGAGTGATATAAAATGCCAAACAGTACGGGCGAAATGAGCTTTCAGTCAGAAATATAATTTGCATACATAAAAAATTAATTTAAGC
Source organism: Zanna intricata (assembly GCA_010016005.3). Lineage (NCBI taxonomy): Eukaryota > Metazoa > Arthropoda > Insecta > Hemiptera > Fulgoridae > Zanna > Zanna intricata. The sequence goes on from JAAAKQ030019680.1 coordinate 16,203, forward strand.
ATCAGAAAAACATTTCTGAAAATACATGTTTAGAGTGTAGCTTTATACAGAAGTGAAACTTGGACAACCGGAGTACCTGAGAGGAAAAGATTAGAAGCGAAATATGGTGCTACAGGAGAATGTTAGATGGCTGGATAAAATGACAAATGGAGAGGTGTTGCGGCAAATCAATGAAAAAAGAAGCATTTGGAAAAATATAGTTAGAAGAAGAGACATTTTTGAATAGTTGCTTGGAGGGACAGGTAGATGGGAAAAACTGTGTAGGCAGGCAACGATTGGAATGTGTAAAACAAATTGTTAGGGATACAGAATGTAGGAAGTGTACTGAAATGAAACTACTGGCACTAGATAGGGAATCTTGGAAAGTTGCATCAAACCAGTCAAATGAGTGAAGACAAAAAAAAATCTTCATCATAATATCTTAGATCTTTATCTTATAACACCTAAAAATAAAAAAATTATAGATCATGTGATCTAGGTGGCATTTCTATTTTCAATTTTCTATCAAAACACGGAAAATGTAAAACAAATTGTTAGGGATTTGGGATGTAGGAGGTATACCGAAATGAAATGACTGGCACTAGATAGGGAATCTTAGTAAGCTACATCAAACCAGTTAAATGACTAAAGACAAAAAAAGAATCAGTAACATGGCCACTAAATAATTTGTCTATATAGTCTCGCACAACTCTTGCATAATTTAGTAGTGCGGTCACATTAAAAATAAAGTAAGTTGAAATTTTTGTGGTTCATCAGTATCTCTGGAATGATACAAGTAATCAACACTTTCAAGTACTTATCTACAGTGACTATACTGTCAGAAAACTAAGCCTCAAGGACTCTATGACCTGAAATATTACCCCTAAGTAACCCCTGGTTGATTGACTGCTTTTCAAAAACAGTTTATTATTCCTTGTATAACAATAGGTACAGATGTATTTGTTGATGTGGCCAGATAATTTGAAAGGAAGATGCATTTTGAGGAATATTCATCTGCAGTGTATTTTTGTAAACTGCCTAGCATGTATGGCGCAACATCATTGAAATCATTATTTCACTCTTCAGTTATTAAACTATAACCACCTTTGTAAAGTTTTTTGAAGCAAAAATTCTTTAATATTTACTAAAGATTTTTACTACATGGATCAACAAACATACTCATAATAACATTCATACCCATTTGTTTGATTCAATAGAAATTCAATCAAGGGTTTTCATCAATAACTACAGATGAAAACTAAAGATATAAAGATTGTTGAATATCACCAACAAAATATCTGAATAGATATTTTGATCCACCTGCATATATATATATATATAATATTTTCACAAAAATACTTTGGTGAAAAACAAAAACTCTTGAAAAATTATATTATAAATATACAAATAAGATAAGAGTTGTCTTATACATGCTTGGGTGGATTAAGTTGAATTATACATATTTCAATTGAGGTGATATTGGTCTTGAAAGAATTTATTTTAGAAAAAAATAAAATATATATATGCATTCAAAAGAGGGCCAAAAGATTACATCTATTGAAATATACCACTGTTTCATCTTAATCGCGCCAGGCGATTTTCTCGTAAACTACGCACAGTACAAAAAAAGACCTAAACAAAAGTTACTTAGATTTATATTT
>JAAAKQ030019691.1:7146-17842 GCA_010016005.3 Zanna intricata
ACAGCGAGTCTAGAACTTGTTTTGTGTTGGTTTCAGTATTATCTCTCCTTTCTGTCGTCTCTCTCTCTCTCTCTCTCCCCGCGCACGCTCCTTTGTGTGTGTGCGCGCGTGCGTGCGTGTGTGTGTGTGTGTGTGATTAATCAATACGTAAATTTATCCTTCTGCAAGTCGTAGTTCATTCGAAGTCCTACTTTCTTGTTACGTCAAAAAGTATAACTACGTTGGTAACAAAGTCTTTAATATTATACTTATAAGTAATTCGAAATTAGTTTTTAGTTCGTCATTCGCTTTTTTTTTTCTACTTCTTTTTTTTTAAAGTTAAATTTGTTTTGTTTTTGTTCTGATATTCAGTTTAAGTTTAAAACATATTACAATCCTTTTTTATATTCTGTACTTATTTTATTTATTTATTTATTTTTTAAACGACAGTTAGTGATACTTCATGTTTAAAAAAACTCAACTCTAATCTTAAACAGCGCATTTTATTTAAAAATAAATCTGATTTAATTAGTAACATTAAAATCAGATCATCCAAAGCAAAATAAACTTTCACTTTGAACAGGATTATATCATGTTCTATAGCAATTATCTTTTAACTTCTACCGATTTACTACATCTTGTAATTTCTCTAGTTTTTTACTTTCTAAACGAGGAGGCTGAAAAAACACCTTTTTTCTATTTTCTTAACTTTGTATTTATTCATATTTGGCAGTTTATTTACATGATTCTGCCAAAAACTGTTCTTCTCTCCGATTCGTTTAAGACGACATTTTTAATTCTATCGAGCCATCCGAATATAATATAACTATAGCAGGGGCATCGATGGTATTAAATCTTTAATTCAGAAGATTAGGGGGTGGGGATTAAAGAGGGGGAAAACGAAATCGTTTTCAGATTTTGAACTAATAAGGTTAGTTTTTTAAATATAATTTTGTGAATATTAATAAAGTAAACAAATCTTGCAAAAAAAAGAATTGCTAAATTTAATTCCCACCTCTAAAAATGGTTTTCGATTTTGGCTTATAAATCACCTTATAAATCATCTCCAGAACCATTGGACCGATTTTGACCAAACTTGGTCAGCTTAATTCTATATGGGGCATTGGTGCTACTAAATCTTCAATTTAAAAGATCAGGGGGTGAGGAATAAAGAGGGGGGAAAACGAAATAGATTCCCGATTTTGCATAATTAAGGTATTCGTTTTTTTGATAATTTTTTTTTATTATAATGAAGTAAACAACTTTTGTAAACTAACGTTTTTGCTGTATTTCACTCCCACCCCTAAAAAGTTTTTTAATTTTAAAAAGTTATAGAAGGCAGTACAAGGGTTAATTTCGTTGAATATTTAAAAAAAGTATTTTTGTGAACAGTTTAAAAAAAACATCTTTTGCGTAAAAAGTTTTTTGTTAAAATGCACCCCCGCTCCAAAAATAGTAATAATATTGAAAAGTTGTAGAAAGCAATACAGTGGTATTTTTCTTTGCAGTTTTTTTCTATTAGCATCTCATTCGATCCACAAATTTGTTCCCCATCAAAGTGGGGTTTTAACACAGCCCCCTACACACCCCACACACGAGTTAGTGGCCAAACTATTGCAGTAGTCGTCTGCTATGTTCTGACGTCACAGGTGAGCGGTAGAATTAAATAAATTAATCATTATTTAAAGTGTAAAATTTATTTAAACTGCCCACTAGTACCGCCATACCCACCCGACTGTAATACGGTATTACACGCTTTTGGTGGAATCATTGAATTCAAGAAATTATTGAATTAAAGAAAAAATATTGTATTTAAATAAAATTATAAATTAAGTTGTGTTTGTAAGCCGCGCATAAGAAAAAAGCCGAATGACAGGAAAGTCCTACAACTGTGCTGTCAGCTTTTTTTTAAAACTTACTTGAATGGTTAAAAATAAAACGATTGTCTCCAAGAAGTCCCATTGTCTGACAAATACACTGTATCATCGTCCTTATCCTCTGTCTGTAGAATTTAATTTAGTAAATGTTCCTAATACACAAGTTACGATGTCACAGGAACATTGATCTGAAATCAGATATTTCTTCATAGAGAAAATATGGGCAAAATTGTCAGACTGTATAATTTTTTCTGTTCATAATTTCATCTTAGGTGTTTATCAACTGATATGAACAAATGAGATGCCATTTTGTTCGCAAAAACAGACTTAACAATGTATATAATAAAAAATAAATCGATATAACTGAGCTATTAATGAATAAACATTTTTATTGATAGCTTTTTTTAACAAACGATTTCAAAAAAGGAGGTGTTATTCGACTTTTCCTTCAGTCTTATTCGAACTTTTTCCTATCAGTTCAACTGGACTAGATCAGGTTGCAATCGACGCAGCTGCTTTTTGCGGTGGTATCATGATGTAAAAAGACTTTTAAATAAAACTGGTGTAAACATTGACAAAAAAATGTTTTGTCAATTTTTTGTAGTAGGTAGGGACAGTGGGAATTGTGATATTATATATGTGTGTCAAATTAGATGACAACTAACGGGTAATCGTAAAGTCGTGCAATCCAAATGACAACAAATGGTCATTTTTAATTATTTACAAAATAATATTAACATTTACAGAATTATTATTATTACTCACAAGTGTATAAGTACTGGAAATATTCACCATGATTTCTAATGCATATATCAACGCGTTTTATTACATTGTATGCGATCTTTTTGAGTGTAACAGCTGTAATATTTGATATACAGTCCTCAATATTTTTTTTAGGTTCATCGAGTGTATGCGGATTGTTTGAGTACACATTGTCTTACAAATAAAAATTAGTTCTGGTGAACGAGGAGACCATAGACCTCGAGAGATTATCCGGTCATCGAAGAAATTGCATACTACTGTTCGCAGTATGTGCAGTCGCTCTGTCTTGCTGTAGTCAGCAATCGCGTTCATCAGCATGTAGCGAAGCTATAAGCTGCATAATTATTTCTTGATACCATTCAGCTGTGTCGTTCTGCTAAAAAAAGATAGACTCGATAATTTTCTGACGAGATACATCACAGCACACTCCATTTTTTTGCGAATGTAATAGCCGTCCATGGAACACATTGCAGGTTCTCTGAAGACCATATTCTGTAATTTTGACTGTTAACATATCTGCTAAGATGAAATCAAGCTCATCACTAAAAAAAAAACTTGTCTAGAGCAGTAGTAAATAAACTTTCCTCAGTAAAAGGTTTTGATGCCGGACATCGGGTGGGGGGGGGGCATTGCAGGTTGCTAGACAAGGCATGGCGGAGATCGTGCATAATACGGCGTATGGCGACGCATGAACGGGAGGAAGCCTTCGAGGGCGGCCTACACCAATACGAACGCTTGTGCCTGGGACAGTTAAATCTCCTTCGTTCCGGGCGGCCACCAACAAAGCCATAAGGATCCTTGAGAAGTACGACCTCGAGGTCCTCTTGGTCCAGGAGTCGTACACATTCGGGGTTACAAGGGCTTACAAGGGGTTGATGTGATCCAATCAAGTGGAGGACGGCAGCTCTCTGCGATCGTGGTCGGTTCAAGCTCGTTGGGTGTCTTTTGGATGCCTCATTTGTCCGACGAGCAGTTCTCCGTCGTGCGAATCACAAGGGGTACGCTCGATGTTGAACTGGTGTCAGGATACTTCCAGCTTCGATGGAGTATCGACGACTTGTTGGCGAAGTTGGGTAGGATTCTGGACATTCTCCTGGGCACCAGAGTGCTGGTGGCTCTTGATGCAAACGCCAAGTCTACTGCCTGGGGATCACCACTCACTGAATCCTGAGGCGCTGGTCTCGAACAGTTCGTGAAAGCCAGGAATCTGTACTTGCTTAATGATGCAGAACAACCGCCAACTCTCTTTTGCGAACTGGAGGAAAGTTACATCGACGTCATCTTGGTGACGGACGACTTGCTCAGACATACAAGTAGTTGAACTCTCTGGCCCGAGGCCAGTGTGAGCGATCATAGGCTTATAACCGATGAAATTGCTTACGGAGGTGGTCAAAAAGCTCCACATTCAGGTTGCTATAACCTAAGGGGCCTGGATCGGGACAGGCTGCGGCGCGAGTGCGTAGATGCCTCACAGGGATTTGCATGGGGCACGGAGCACACCAGGGAGGAGGTGGAATTGAGGCCCGAGCAATTCGGCCGGGCCATCAAGACTGGCTGCGACCGGGTCCTAAGGAGGCCTAGGCCAATGGATGGGCCCGGGAGTAGCGGCCAGTCAGCTGATCATCGAGAGTCTGGAGCCGTCTTCACTGCTGCTTCCGGGCGTCCATCTGTTAATCGCAGGCGGAGGCTTGGGAATAAGTGGTGATCCTCTGACCTGAGCGTGCTACGCGCAAGAGTTAGGTCCGCGAGAAATAAGTATCAGCGGAGCCCCCTCACGGGGACAATCGTCGATGACGTGCGTGCTGAATACCTGCGGATCTACCGACGCGCCCGGAATGAATATGTTCAGGCCATCAAGGAAGCCAAACTCAAAGCTTGGCAAGACTCGTGCGAGTAATCCCTGGCAGCTCGCAAAATCATATTACCGGCCAAAGTCATTGCACGTCCTGTCCAGTGTTCGATGCGGGTTTGGTAGTCAATACCACACTTTAACACCTGTGGCGTCTTACCGAGCGTTCATTAATACTCTGTTTCCAGGTGCTCTGGAAGGTGAAGTCGATGTCGGCGTCAGAGCGGGTGTAGTTCCATTCCCTGGCGTACGGGCTACGGATCCCTCAGATATTGACCTAGTGCTTTCTCGAATGGCATTGCGTAAGGCACCGGGGATTGACAAACTTGACCCGGATATATTTTTCCATGTTTCGCCGGTCATAAGAAAACCACTTGGCAGATTTTTCTCGGGATGCCTTAGCTGGGGTTGCTTTCCGACTTGTTGGAAAGTGGCCTTGGTGAGGGTGCTCTTTAAATCAGGAAGGGATCCTAGTGAGGTCGGCAGTTATCGACCCATCAGTCTCTTGCCGGTAATCGGGAAGTTGCTTGAAAGGCTGGTTGTTGAACGGCTCCAGAAATGCATTGTTATGTACTCATTTTTTATCGAGGCCAATGTGGCTTCATGAAAGGGGTTGGCACCGAGGATTGCATCTTAAATGCTCTTGCCGAGGTGGAAAGCGTCGACTGTAAATACGTTTTGGCCATTTTTATTGACATAGAGGCGGCATTCCCTTCCTTGTGTTGGAGTTCTGTCCTCTATGAGTTGGAATGCCGCAATGTTCCCGAAGCCCTACAGGCCGTGGTATAAGACTAAAACAACATGTCCAACCGAACGGCTCTGTTTAAAGATGCATACCTAGTTGTGGAAAAGTCCGCAACCAGGTGAAGCCCGCAGGTTTCCATTCTTGGTCCTCTGCTGTGGACCCTGGCTTTTGACGGATTTCTGGGGTTGACATTCCCAGACGGGGTCACGGCCCAGGCATTCGCCGATGGCTGTCTCCTGTTAGTTCGTAGAAATTCATGACCACAGCTAGAAGAAAGAGCGTATGCGGCCTAGTCAACCGCCGAGGGTTGGATGGATCAGCAAAATTTAAAGATTTCTGTGCCCAAGACGAAGTACATCCTTGTCAAGGGTGCAGACAAATTATCCTACAGTCGAAACTCCCATATTAAGTATAAAAGCTGTGTAATCTGCTGAGTAAGAGTTCATAAGTATGTAGGTGTTTTGTTTGATGAAAAGTTGCTTTTTAGCAATCACATTAAGCAAGAAGCGGCGGACGTTGTTTCTGTGATGCACAAACTTAGGCGGATTGCTCGGAAGAACTATGCTGTTGGGCCGTTAAATGTACATGGTGTACATTTTAGAGTATGCTCTCATACGCGGCGCCAGTATGGGCGAATAGGTTGAATATGAATAGAGCGCTTCTTCAAAATTTAAGGAGTGTCCAGCGCAGAGCCTTTATTGTGTGTACTGGTGTTTTTAAAACAACCTCCTACGAGGCTACTTCCGTATTAGGAAAGGTTCTTCCAATCGATTTAGTGGTGAAAGTTCGAGCGGCTATGTGGAGATTGTGAAGAGGCAGGGAATACCAGCCTAAATGAGGAAGAGTTACGGGCCGGATTTAAAATTGTATTCAATACTGGTAAAAAGGAGAGCTCAAACGTTCATTACGTGGTTGAGCCGACCCCAGAACTGCGAGACCAATTTCTTGAGACCGGCAGAGTGTTCTTGGACTATCAGTCCTGCAAGATAAGAGATTTCGTCCGTGTAAGCAGATGCTTTAAGTGTTGTGGATTGGGTAATTTGGCTCGGTATTGCAAGGAAAAAGAGGTCTGTTCCTACTGCATTATGGAGGCGCACAAACTTGCTGACTGCCCGGCGAAACAGGCAAAAGATCCGCCCACGTGTGCAAATTGCAAGAGGATGAAAAAGCCTGCGAATCATTCTTGCAAGGATGAGGACTGTCCGGCGTATGTCAGGGCGAAGGCCTTATTGATGGAGCGGTACGGGGTCCAGCCTCAATCAGTATAGTTGGTATGCTTTGGTGGTTGGTTGTGGATTGCTCGTTGAGTGGTGTTGAGTAGCGGATTTGTAGGGCTGCGGACAGCCCCCAGGACTAGAGGGGCTCTTTGGAGTCGCGCTTCCGTGTTAAGGTTCTGGGGGACTCCGCTTAGGGTAGGGCGGCCCGTATTTTTGTTAGGATTATTATTGTTGTAAACAAGGACTGCACTGGTTCTTCGATATTAGGCGAACAGACCACAAGGACGGCTATAAGTGATGAGCTATGCTCTGCAGGGAGATCTAGTCAAATGAGCACATGATGTTCGACTGCCTCGCTTTGGGGGGACCAGAACTCGGGCCACCCTGGAGCTTAGAGGTCAGGGGGAAAATTGGCCACTCATAAGCGGTGAGTCGATGTGGAGAGCATTGTCGGACCGTGTGGAAGTTCCTCGATGCGATTGCTTTGTTCAGTCGGCATCAGTAGGTTACTAAGGAAAAAATTTGTTCTTCGAAAATCTTCATTTTAGTGGAAGATTTTTTTTCGTGTAATTGTTTTTTAATGTATAGCTAATATAATTTTAGAAATATGTTTTTGAATCGTAGAATCGTTATGAAGTACTTAAGGATTATACGTTTGTTTGTTTTTTTTCCAACCGGTTTTTTATCTATTGCCGGGTCTGGATGTGTGCACGCCTGTGTCTATCTGGTCAGATGCAATTATTATCGCTACCTGCTTGCCATGCTGCAGATGTAAGTGTAAATGTACCGATAGACATGTTGTGTGGAACATAATCAGGTCGACCGCGCCTGAGACGTGTGGTTAATTGAAACCCTACCACCAAAACACACCTGTACCCGCAGTCTATCATTCAAATCCACATAAAAACAACTGTCTTTATAAGGTCTGAAACCTTAGAACTCTCGAGATAACTTTGTGATGACGAGTTTAACCGCTGTACTAACGGGGTGGTTTATGTATTTAAATAAAAATAGTTTAATGAGATCAGGATACTAATATTTCATTAATTTCTCCTATAGAGATAAATTTATACATATGTTTTACAGTATCTGTTCGCAGACAGAATAAAATCAACTATGTTTTGATCATAGGGAGACCTAATTGGGGGTGGAGAAAACGTTTGAGCTGTGAAAATATAATTAAAAGTATTCCTCGGAAATAAATTCTATTAATAAATGTATAATGACATACTTCCCACATGCAAGTAAAGTCAGTAAAAGAAAATATCAATTTCATGGAAATTTATATAAAAGACACGTAGTCAGAAATGTTTTTTAACCTCTGGAACCACCGTTAAGGTATATATTCAGAGGATGAGATGAATGAATTATAGTGTGTGTGAAATATGCCATGCCTGACCGGGATTCGAACCCGGGACCTCCGGATGAAAGACCGAGACGCTACCACACGGCCACGGAGGCCGGCAGAAATGTTTTAAAAAAATCCGGAAAAGTCAGGAAAAATTGCAAGAAATTTTAGAGAATTGTAATTTTTGTTACCGAATTAAGATTATGTTAGTTATTAATAAAGTATTTTTTAAGTAATGCCAAGATATGTTTAATACACTTTCCTGGCGTCGGGAAGTAGCGACCCATCACCAAGCGCATTGCAACTACGTGCTTCAAGCAGGCAATAACATGTTTTGTTGTTACTTGCATTTCCTAATTATTCTTTATATTAAAGGAGGAATATTCCAAATTGCAATTAATTTTTTTCACTGGTGTAATTTTAAAATAAGTTATTGTTGAATAATTTAAAGATCGACTGTTTTCTTGGATTTCTCTCAAACCACCGTGAATTTTAATTTTTTTTTTATTGTAGGTAATTACGTACTTGCTTTAAAACGATATCTAAAACGACTCTCTTTAATGATCGTCGGTTAGATATAAACTACCAGTTAGATATAACTATCGGTTAGATATAAACACAGAATTCAGTCGCTTGAGAAGAGGTACGGATGTCTATCGTGTTTTTTGTGATTTATATAAAAACATTTTGGACCGGGCAATATAGGCCTAAAAGCGGTGACTTGGCACAATAAAGAAATGCAGCATAACGAAATAATTAAGATGAGGAATTCTCAGCCTTCACTGAAAACGTTTTATCTTCCAGTAGAACTTTAACTCAACAGGCTAAAACTTTTAACAACAGCTGTGAACATCTGTGTCTTCTTTGCCTGGATCTTCTGGTCAGACTAATAGCATTACAGTAGCAAATGATGTATTTGAATCCTCGGCTTTATTTACGCAAAATGACAATACAGTTATTTCTTTTTGTTGTAAAGTGATGTTTTTAAGGCGGAGATTTTGTGGATTTTCAATGAACAAAATAAGTTTCCTTAAAATTTATGTGAAGATAACGGTGAACATTTTAAAATTATGTTTTCTGACAGTTTTATAGCGTCAACCATCCAGCTTGGAGCTACTAAATGATCTTATGTCATTAGTCATGGCCTAGCAGAATACTTTGATGGTATTGTGCAAACGCTAGAATAATAATGACAAAATATTTCTCATATAAATGTTAATAACGTTTGTTTTTTTGTTTTTGTACAAAATAAGGTGTTCTGTTCTAATTTTCTTATCTATATTTCTTTTATTTCCAGCGATTTTAGTTTTCTTGAAGTTGTGAACATACATCTAATGTTTGTCAAATTATAATCAGTATTTTTATGTAAACCAAGTTATTAAACAATGTTTTTTGTTTACTTTACAAAATAATGTAGTTAGTTTTTGTGGAAAAATTTTTAAGCAATCGAAGGTGCAAGCCAATTATTTTTTAAAAACGCTTTATTTCTGGTTTTTTATTTCTTATCTTTGTTACTTTTAATTATCATGATCATTTTTACGCAAGAAACTTCTTAAATATTATTGTTTTGCTTTGTACTTTGCAATTTGTTTACTGAAACAATTTGCCATAAAAAAAATAGCCTAATTTTAAATGCATATTTGTAAAAATATCATTAAAAAATAAACTTTAAAAATGAATATAATAATAAATAATAATTTTAAAAAAGGTGTTATTTATGTGGATGGTGGAGGCTGCAAAAAAAATCTATATATTTTGCGGAGTAAACGGCATCAGCATATTATTATGAGTCAGGAAATGGTTATTAAAGTGGCCAGGAAGAGTTAATATTCGGTGTGAACTCAATATAATTACTTTTTTAAGTGAGCGGGAGAAATTTAAATCAGTTGAACTTAAGAGATCGGTTAGGTTAGGTTACGATATTTTATAACAGTAACAGGTATGCACATATATATCATGTGCACAGTTTTGTTTTAACTCTTTATTGTATCTTTGTTGTTAACTCTTATGCTGCTATCGATCTAAACCTTTAAACTATTAAACGTAAAGTTTTTACTGTATAAATTAACTTTTGTTAAATGTTATAGAACGATCTAAAATGGAATAGGGAGTCTAGCATTTGTATACTGTAATATATTTTAAATCATATATTATGTTCAAACTAGATAACCTATCTTTCTCATAGTAGATCTAAGTATATGTTTAGAAAAATATGTAACGCATTTAAAATTCGGTCTTTTGTTTAAATTTCACAGATATTATGAGAGAATATATATAAATAAAGTTAAATCTTCCTTTTCCAGAGATAAAATTTTTTAAAAGAATTTTATCATTTCAGTTTTATTTTTTCTTAATTAAATAAAATTAGTAGTAGTACGGTATGAATAACCTAAAAATATAAAGGGTGATCAGTATCGCTTTAGGTTTACCTTCAAAATCTCCTTCAGTTATTAAAGATATAGAATTTTCATGAATTTCCAATTTTCTCAAATTATCGAGAATTGAAAGTGCCGCTTGAGGTACGGAATGCAAATCGTTTCCGCCAAGATTTAGTCTTTTCAATTTCCTGAAAAAAAAAAAAAAACAGAGATTAAAAATGTAATTTAATTTTGTTGTTTTTTCGTTTGATAAATACTTATAAATAATTCGTATAAACAAATTTAAAAATATATTATGAAAAAGCTATGTAATGTAATTTATGTTCAAATAAACCAAAATATTGCTATAAGCATATAAATATGGATAAAATTTTCCTGCTCAGTAATATTATTCAGATTATAAACGGATAATACGAAGCGTTCTTCCAGTCGTGTTCGTGGTACTACTTAAGTTAATGTTGTGGTAGAGAGAGAGAGAGAAAGAGAGAGAGAGAGAGAGAGAGAGAGAGAGAGAGAGAGAGAGAGAGAGAGAGAGAGAGAG
>JAAAKQ030019702.1:0-17840 GCA_010016005.3 Zanna intricata
AAATCCGTATAAAAATTTTTATCTTTACTAGGACCTGAACCTTAGAACGCTCGACTTCGAAATCAGCTGATTTGCGATGTCGCGTTAACCACTAGACCAACCCGGTGGGTTGGTCGGCACTAACTAAACCAGTGTAATTCCACCCGACGGTACAAGCGACAACGGTCGGCTCTATCTAAACCAATGCAATTTCACTTGTAAACAACTAAAAAAAATGTCACTTGTAGGGTCGGCAGATTGGTATAGCCGCAAGGCTTAATGTACCAGCTACTGAGTCGACCGGAGGAATCGAGTTACTTTTTTATGCTTTAAATATTATTCATTTATTTAATTCTACCACTCACCTGTGACGTTACAACACAGCAATAGTTACAAAAATTTTTTGAGGTTGGTGCCATTTTGGTGCTAAACGTTTTACAACTATTATTATTTTTTAATTACTAACAAATATGTGTTAAGAAAAATAACACACCCTTATTTTCGCCCTTATTTAGGCGAAATGTCGAGATACTGAGGTAACATCACTGTACAGCCTCCCACCCTTGACTTTTAAGTTGAAAATTTAATACCATACATAGAAGTAATCTGGCAAAGTTTGGTCAAAATCAGTCTAATTGTTCTGGAGATATAATATGATTTATAGACCAAAATCGAACAAAGGAACATTAAAATCCGAAAAATTTCTATCCGGTTTTTTGTGCTTCTTAGTGTCAAAATGTTAAAACCGGTGAAAATTGCGTACAACCAAATTGGACAGGTTACAATAATTTATCTTCTGGAGCTATATTCTGTTATAGCGCAATCTAAACGAGAAAGTAAAATTATTCCAGAAATTCTTTTTAAATTTTCAGAACCAAAAAATGTTAAAATATTAATAAAACATTAAAAAATGTTTCTTTTTATAATACTAAAAACACTCATAAGAAATATGTTTTATAAATACTCGTACCGTATTGTTGAATAAAAATTAAATTATGTATTGTACGTGTTATTAAATGTACTGAAAAATAGAAATAATGAATTTATAAATTATAAATAAAGCCATCAGCTGTTGATAAACTGATTTACATGTTTTATGCATTTATATAAAGAAGAAAACTTAGAAGAAGAAAGAGATCAGACAGCATGATAAATTGTAAATATGAAAAAAAAAAAGAAAAGAACAATAAATACAAGAAATCTGGTAATATTCGAGTAGGCGATTTCTTTGTTAGCATTAACTTACGTCGTTTTTATCCTTAGAACGGAAATGTATTAACAATACTAAACTTAAAATCAACTATTCTTATTTCATACAGGAATATATGAATTTAGGTCATATGACACTACTAAATTCCGAGGATTTAGTAAATAACCGACCATATGTATGTTATTGCCAGACCATCCAGTATTCAAACCATCAAGTTTGACGACTAAATTACGAGTTGTTTTCGATGGATCAGCAAAAACCACCGACGGCTTATCCCTTAATGATACTTTATTGGTTGGATGTGGTACAGCAAGACCTATTTTCTATATTAATTAGATTTAGGATTAATAGTTATATCATTAGTTCAGATAGAAGAAAAATGTATCATCAGGTTATAGTTAAAATGATTATTTGAAAACCGTTTATGTAATCGAAAATAATAACGTTATAATGTGGAAGTATTATTTTTTAATTGAATAGTTTCGTTTAGATTATTTGAATCTGTAATAAGGTCATCGAATAGCATTACATGTTAATGGTAAATCATGTTCAATTTCATTAGCTATTTGAATTAAGCATCTAGAGGTGAAATATAATGCACAAGTGCATATAATAATAAGTGATTCCGTAGGTAACTGTTCTTAATGCGTACTGTTTTATTTCGTGATCTGGCGAATCACGCCATGATACGCGTTGTAAGTTGGAATCGCTAGGCTTAACTAGCGAATAAGTGAATTGAATATTAGAAAAAAATCTGATGTGGTCACTACATGACTTCCTTGTATGCCTAATAAATTACATACACACATCTTTTGCTTCACAGTACAAAAGTATTTATACGTAGTTTCATTTATAATTTAACTTTTATTCAACAGTGTGATATGAAATATTATATATAAATATACAACCTATTATAGTGTTTTATTTAAGAATTGTAAAAATAATCAGTTACATCAGAGTTAATACAGCATTTTAATATTTTGCAGCAACCAAAAGCCTTTATAGAGGGATCAGAAAGTCCATGAATCAGAATTGATTTGATTTCACTATTGATATTAGGTTTCATAAATAGATTCATCGTAATTGATTCAATTAACTGTAACTGAATTGAATCGATTACGATCAATAATCTTAGTATTCATCGTGTAATGTGTACAGTTGTAAGAATATATGTCTTAAGATATCAAGACTGTTAATTGATAATTTGTGAACAATGTAAAACTGTAAACAATGTTAAAATTGTAAATGAAATAGTAACGTTAAAGAAGTAATAATTCGTCATTACCTCGCGTAATTCACGCACGGAAATTTTTTAACAATATTTTTTTAATAAAATACTCAGAATACAATATTCAATCGAAAAGAAATATCATTTTGTACCATTTTAATTTCATTATAAACCTATTTAAAATCGTTTACTCGCATAAATCACGCACCTACTTTTAGATTAAAAAAATTTGGTCAAAAATGTGTATTAATTATAGGCGAGTAACACCGGGTGAGGGGATGTGCTGGCCAAACTTATGGTTTTGATTCAGGTCATCAAATTAACAACAAAATATCAAGAGGATAAATGAGCTATCTCGCTTCATTTTCTCCTCAATCTCACTTTTGTATTTTTTCAATAAAAATTTACATCGTAAGAATGGGTTGGTATTATTTTAATGTAATTTGATGTACCTAAATCCAACAAAGGCATTTTCTACAATTATGACCGTTTATATTTTTAATTCATTAATAGCTCTTTAAATACTGGTTATATCGAATTATGTTTTTATTACATAAAATTTTCTCATTTTCTGAAATCGATTGATAAAGAAGTTGGATATGGCTGAAATTGTTAGACGTAGTAGGACTGACTGAATGAAATGAGGAGCTTGCTTATAAACTATGTACCTAGCTATTAAATCGTCAGAAGCCGTGTGCATCCGAAAGGAGCTGAGTGAATGCAAAGATCCGAAGGTTTTAATTTTGAAGTCCTAAATTAAATGAAAATTAATGTAAATAACAAAAGTAAAAATTACGGCTATACATAAAGCGGATCGCAAAAAAATAATCAGTCAAGACAATTTTGTGCTTGTTTATACTTTCTAATAAAAAAAAAAAAATGTTTATTAATTATTTGTAAGTGGGGAAAAAACCAGAGCGGAAAATGATGCGATTTTGTCCACATGAAACTTTTTGTTTATTGTAAGTAATATCTTCTGACGCTTAAGTTTGGCCATTACTTCCCTCCAATTTCAATATAAACTATTTCGATTCAAAAAATTCAGTTTATAACATGAAAATATAAACGCAATTAAATAAATATTTTTACTAATCGATTGTATTTAAATACAATAATTTTAATTATACATATAAATTTTGTATATTTAATCAGAATATATTAAAACACAATTCCATTACTTCCTTAAATATTTCCTTATTAATTCACTGCAGTTTACTTTTCCCCCTTTACCGACAAAGTTCTTAACTTTAGATCAAAATATTTTTAATGAAATGACGCTTAAAAAATTTTTTAAACTAATTTTAAAACTTTACTCCATGCGTTTACAATCCCATCAAAATTTATAGTCGTTTTATTTTATCCAAACAAGTTTTAAAGAATATTTTTCTTTATACATTTTGTAAAAAAACATCCTTCATTTTATATTTAAACTGTTGATTAATAAACGTATCAAGTGGTCCCAACACTGACCCAAAAATACCTTTAGGTTACGTTATCAAACAAATTTTATTTTTCAAGTCATTGGTCATATAACATTTCCACTCGAAAATTGTATATAACTATTACATTTATCTGTAGTAAAGCCCATAAGGGCTAGGTACGGAGGGGGTGGCGTAGCGACCGAAACCGTCACATGGTGAGTGTCTTCCCTTATGGGATCAGGATGTATTAATAATAATGGTACAGAGAATTCTATTCCCATACACGTTTTAACCGATTCTGAATTAACTGTTATAATTCAACAGTTTTTTCTTCTTTTGTATACATACATATTGAATTTGAAATAGAAAAAATTGAATAATATATAAATTAAATAATATATTTCACACAAATAAAGCAATTTTAATTGCAAACATTATCAGCATTAAGAGAAATAATTCTCGCTCTCATACCCTGTTCTTCGAATCTAATAACCAAAACGAAATCTCATAATATTAAAGTTTAATATGCGCTTTCAATGTATTTTTAAGAATAAATTCAGAAAAATTGTTCATTAATTAATCGAACAAATAATCGTTCAATTGAACATTATTTTTTTTAAAGTTTATTTAAATATATTTTGACTGACAAATTGAAAAATATCTGAGTTGTCTACAACAACAATAAATAAGATGAAATAATCCACGACACATAAATTTCAAGTATTTTTTGAAAAGTTTCTTAAATATTTATTTTAAATAAATTTTTCTAATAAATAAACGGCAAATAAAACTGTTACAAATCTTCACAGACGACTCTGTCTCGGCCAACAGGTGTGATTGTTCCATAATACTCCCTGATAAACAGATATTTATTAGTCCCTATTCTTCTGTATTCTTTTGCAAGACCTACACAATTTACTCTTCCTTGAGAGTTGAGGCCCGTAATGCTGACAGCTGCCTGGCAATAACTGATTATGAGTGTACTTGAGAACTTGAGCTGCAGACGATCTGAATCCATCATTCAAATTATCTGTGACATCCACTCAAAAGTAAACAAGATAGTGGTATTCGTACGAGTATCGCATCGTTACGTTATCCGCGGGAACGAACGCATTCTGATGAGACTGCCAATAGAGCGGCAACAAACGACCTTCGATTAGAATTAACACGTGAGGGCAACTTCATGAAGACAGTCCGTTTCAAACTACGTACTCAAAGGAATAAGTTCTGGCTGCTGAGTCCTACCACGGACTTAAATGGTATCCAGGAGAATGTCTTCCAGGATCTTTTTATTCCAAACAACAGAAGAGAGCAAGTCATCCCAACTTGGCTCTCCTCATTAGAACTGTAAGGCGTGCAATGTAAATGATCCGTAAACCACTTACTCATAGATTGCCCAATGTTCCGGTCTTATTTCTTTCTTTCTCTGTTTAGCCTCCGGAACCACCGTAAGGTATTATTTCACACGATGAATGAGGACGGTGTGTATGATTGTAAATGAAGTGTAATCTTGTAAAGTCTCACGTCGACCATTCCTAAGATGTGGGTTAATTGAAACCCAACCACCAAAGAACAATGGTACCCACGATGTAGTATTCAAATCCAAATAAAAGTAACTGCCTCCACTAAGATTTGGACCTTAAAATGACTTCAAAATCGGCAGATTTTCCATGACGAGTTAACCACTACACCATCCCGGAGGGCTCAATAAACCGGTCTATTCAACAAATAAACCTGGGTTTTTTTTAACATTTTACAAGTTTACTCAACAGGAAAAAATACATAAAAAGACTTTATTACAAATTGTTATTCATGTTCCAGTATTCTATGCCATGTTTGGTGTCTACTGATTAATAATTTATGATCACTTAGTTTTATTTAAGCCGCTCAAACAATAAACTCAACATGTGCAATAGTATGTTATTACGTTTCCTAGTATACATAAATTTAACTATTCTCATATACGATCTTTAAGCCAGCTGATTAGAGAAATTTAAAATCTTAAAAATTTATTAGAGAATTACAGTGCGTAGATTTGACAAATCTAATTCTTCAAATTCTACTAATTTATTTAAATAGAAGTAAATTAAAAAAAAAAAACACACAAATTAAAAGTTAATAAAATGAATAAAGTCATAAAATGAAAAATAATGTTTACTTACTAACTCAGCATGACATCAGTAATATTTTGTACTCACCTGTAACGAAAAAGAAAAACAAAATTAAATATTTTTGTCGCCAAATAATTACAACAATAGAAAGAAGAACTACTTAACTGTATAAACAAACACTTAAAAATCTATTTATTTATACTTTTTACAACAAACTTTTGATTTAGCCCGATTACATTACCTTTATGTATGATAAAAAACGAATTCTGCAGCTTATGAAAAATTGGTAAGCCTGAACAGGATTCGAACAAAAAGTTTTTGGATGAAAGACAGAAACGCTTATCACTATAAAAAAGAAGTCTGCAGTTCGGTTACATCTTATTTATGATAGATTCAAAATAATAATATCAAAATTCGATAAAATATTATATGGAAATAAAGGGATCTTACGTTTTATAAAGAAACACAATGAGTCTTTACGGTTTGCCTATCCATAAATTACAACTTCGAAAGAATTAAGATAAAAAGTTAGATTTTTTTTTTTTAATCACTTGGATTAACAAGTTCAACAAAAGATAAAAATACATATAAATATATTTTAAAAACTAAATTAAAATATGAATGTTCATCACTTTATGAGTTCTTTGTCTATTCTAGTATAATTAATGTTATTAATATAACACTGACTTATTTTTTACTATTTTTTTGTCATTAAGATACATATAAAAAGTACCAAAACTCAAGTGGTATTTCAATCTCCAATATATTATTAATTCCGAATTTATGTGCTTAAATAAAAAACAAATCCTTTTGAAAGTAAAAATATATATTCCAACCTTTTGAGTGATACATCATCTTAAAAGTCTATAAGACAAGAAAAGTTTTCGGCACGCCGAAAGATGAAGGTAGATTTCACCGGTGCTAAGTAGGGGATAAAAAATATTTCCACCTTAAAGTTAACAAAAATTTAACATGACAGTGGTTGCATGTGAAAAGAGTTTCATATGTTTAGCATACAAGCCTCACCTTCTTACAATTCCAACAACATTTTGCTGTAAGGGTTGGTTATATCCATAATTGTTTCAGACAAAAGGTTTAGGTAATGTTTAGAAGACTGCTAACCACTTTAAGCCGATTCGATACTGTGCCTATTAAGGGAAGTGTGATTTTTTTTTGTTTTTTTTTTTCGAAACGCTATTTTTTCTACCATCTGGGCCGATGGCTGGTGATATCAAAAAACTTTAGTTAGGTAATTTTTAGGCCCTTATCCAAATATAGTAGGAACTCTAAAAGAAATTTTCTTTTCTAAATTATCTTATTTACTTAATAAGAAAATTATAGCGATATTTTGTTTTTTTTTTTTTTTTTTTCGAAAAAGCCTCCCATTTCCAATCCCGTGGTGAGATTTTGCCCATTAACAAACTCGACCGAGATTTTTGGTCGTTATATTTTATGTATCAATTTGAAAATGATTGGCGCAAAATTACGGCAGTTATCGTGTCCACAATAAAGTGAAATACACACATATATATACACAAATACAAACTTTTGAATTGACAGTGGCTTTGGGAACTAGGAGATGTGAAACGCGAAGATATGTCGAAATTTTCCGGAAATCGTATCATGGTACCCATTAATTGCCCCAATTGGTAGCTTTCTTATTATATCTACCTAAACGTTGGTACTATTGTTGTACCAGAAATAGCGGTGGGATTGTTTGTGATTTTGAACATCACTAAATTTATTAAGTTCAAGCAATAAAATTAAATAAAAAGAAATTTAAAAAAATGTTAATTTTTAACATAAAAAAAAAAAAAAATTGTTTTTGTTTCAATTTAATGAGCAAATAAATAAAAAATCTAATCATGCTGATCATTAATGGTCTCTTACGACTGTAGGAAAATTGAAGTTTAGTTCATTATTGTATAATATTCTGGACCTCTATTTGTTTCTTTTGAGAATTGATTGTGATCGGGTGGCTAATCGTAATTTCTCTCTTTACCACATTTGTAATATACAATTTTTTCTAGCTTTTAAAGTTGAGTTAAGTTTTTACGGTTTTAAACCGTTGGGGAGGGTGGTTTCCGTACTTTTTTAACTCATTCTGTGCATAAAAAAAAAAAAAAAAAAAAATCGAAAAAATAGTTTAGAATTAATAATAACATATTGTTTCGCGAGATATTTTTAATATACAAAGAACAAAATACTTTAATCAAACTTCAATCACTACTTTTTTTTTTGGTTGCGGGTGTGTAAAGTGAAGAGGAAAATAACGGCTGTTGAAGATTTACTATGCTCCAAATCGTGTTATAACAAATTCAAAAACGTGTGAAACATGCTTTTACAGTTTACACTTCGGTAGATAAAAAAAAATCCGCTAATATTAAATTCCATTTTAAAACATTATATATTACATCTCTTTATTATTAAATTTTTTTTTTAAATTTCCAATCAATGAATCATTTTATAGATATTTACTTTTAAATTATCAACAAACCTTTTCATATTATAAATATTTTAATATAATAACAAGTCAGTACACCATTAAATGTTCAATGTAAAATTTTTAACCTTTAATAGATCAGATCAAATTCATTAGGAAATTTATTCAACATTTTAAATAATCATATGCATTAAAAAAAAAATCTTAACATTTTTTATTAACGGTTTGATATGATACTTCTAAGAATCTGTCAACAAATGGATTTCACTCGCTGAAATGTATAAACTTAGCTTAATTTTAATATTTCCCAGTGAAAGGAGAGTAAAAATATATTAGTGAAAGTTGAACAGTATATATAAGCAAGTCAATAGCTAATCATACACAAATCGTTTCGTCACACAATTTTTGCAATGTTTTAGAATTGGCGTACTAGATAAATTGCTTAAAAATTTTAGTTGGCAATAAAACTACGGAATAACTTTATAGTATACACGAATTTGAAAGTTAAGCGAAGTAAAAATAATTTTTATAAAAAATAAATAAATTACTGTATAGTAGTGACAGAGCAATGCCGTGACCGATCAATTTTTCGTCACGTCTAGCTCACAACGACCTTGAATGTAACGGCTACCCCTTTTTACATTACTTCGGATAATAAAGAACAATTAGTAAATTAAAATTGTACCAGTAATAAAAACAATACGAGAAAATTTTGTATTTATTTTGTTTACATATCTTTCTTAAAGATTAATTTTTTGACACAAAAGAGAGAATTCCATTTATAACTATTACTCCAACTCTATTGTAGCGTTTTGCATTTGGCTAATGATACTTTAAAGTAATTTTTTGCTTGTTCCTTTGACTAGTTTAAAAAACAAAATGATGAAAAAATATATGACTACATCGCACGTACAAAAACATGCACATCCACTTACAATACCTATCAACCATCTATATAATCAATACATTTCAAAATAAGTTAAAAAAAATAAATTTAAATTAATTAGAATAACGCTAGAAAACAATACTTTATGCAGTAATTACTGCGGTAGTCGACGTCAATCGTAACTGATCATTGTATCTCTTTTAGCGCTTAACATAGAAACAGCAGCGTCTTATGGCCGATACAGCGACAATTTGTATTCAAGGCCCTTGTCAGTCCATTCCTTTACAATAACAACCGTCCAAGCATCGACTTATATTCCCCCTCTCTTAATTCTATTAATGCAGTGTGCACTCAAACCGCCCAGTCTGGCCGATAGTTGAACAATAAATTGAGTATGAATAAGCATTTCTTACACAATAAAAGACCCCTCAGGGTAGAAACGTAGTTTTAATATATAAAATAGATTCGAACAAGTACATACAACATTTTTACAAACTCAGAGTAAGAGTTCCGTCGTTACGAATACGCTATTTAAACATTAGAAAAAATTTTAAGGCTAACCGGAATCAGTTTTCTTTAAACTTCTCTAACCACTCAATATACTTAAATCAACATTCATTTTACTTAACGTCTGTTAAAGAAATGAAATCCTAGTCAAGCATCTGTCTAAATATATTTATGAACGACAACTATGATAATACAATGCAGAAACAACAGCAACACAAACGATAATTTTGCATTATTATATAATAACTCTATAAGTAATTAAGCGACTGTTTTATATAGAATGCAGTCATTAAATGCGATTTTTTTAAAAAAACTTCATAACTTTTTTAAACTTTATATGAATTTCTTTTTTTTCAAACCTTTAATCGATCGTTTCCTTACGAAATAGATTTTCATTTCATGATTAATTTTGTATGCATTAATGAAAACGAAAAAAGATGGCGTACAATTTTTGTGAATAATTTCTAAAGCCACGGATCCACACTCACATTATCAGCAATAATTCGCTAAGCAACTAAATTGGAAAGGAAAAAACATTAATGGTGTATAGGGAGATCGCCTTTGCACACCGGGCTGGTCTATTGGATAGCGCGACATCGCAAATCAGCTGATTTCGAAGTCGAGAATTTTAAGGTTCAAATCCTACTAAAGGTTTTATACGGATTTGAATACTGGATCGTGCATACCGATGTTCTTTGGTGGTTGGGTTTCAATTAACCACACTTCTCAGGAGTGGTTGACCTGAGATTGCACAAGACTACAGTTCATGCACATTGATACACATCATCCTTCTGATTGATACACATTCCTCATTCATCCTGTGAGGATGAATGAGGATGATGTGTATCAATGTGATACTTACATTGATCTTACTCTTTACAGAGAAAGATTAAAAAATAAATTGGCAAAAAAAGGAAATTTCACTTGAAGGTATTCGCTGGATGATGTTTTACGATTTCAATAAGGGCCTAACCCAACAACATTGCCTCTAATTGCGCTTTGTTCAACTTTTTTTAATGAATCACCATCAGAAAAAACTATTTATATATTTTTGGTTTGCATAATTTCGTCGAGTAAAGCTTCCGTCAGCGATGAATTTCGTTAAGGTCGACCAAAATCGGTTGTTTTTCCAAAAACATCGATGGTGTGCGCAACACGATTGAACAGGATCAATGTGATTTACCGTAAAATAGAGGTATCCTTAGCCATATCGAAGACTACAGTAAATTCGATTCTGCATGAACGTTTAGCTGGTAAAAATATCTATTTCCGACGGATTCCGCATAATAAAAAGTGTTTATAAGAACCGCATAATAAGAACAAGTGTTTTTTCTCCAGTTCATAAAATTAATTTTTTTTTAATTTTTGTCAATACGATGGCCACCTTTTACTTCCTTGTACGTAGTAAAGAAAGAATCGTGACAGTGAAAAATTTCGGTTTTCAGATTTCAACGGAAATATCAATTTTGACTATTCTTGAATCCATTTTGACTAGTTTCGGCGTGATGTCTCTACGTTTTTATCTCGTACAACTCAAAACAATTAGCCGTAGGATGCCGTAGAATTTTTCTATTTAGGTCTGATGTAACATCTAGTTGTGCACCTCCACTTTTGAATCTACTGGACCAAAAGTGTCCAAAAAAAGCCAGGTTGGATTGAGAGATCATTTGGATTGGACCTCATTGAGAGCTTTTTCCCATTAAGTGGTACTTTTTTTTTAACCTCTGCAACTACCGTTATATTTTCAGAGGATGAGATGAATGAATTGTAGCATGTGTGAAAAATGCCTTGCCTAACCGGGATTCAAACCCAAGACCTCCGGATGAAAGGCCAAGATGCTACCACTCGCGCTACGGAAGCCGGCGAATTATTTTCATTGGTTCCATTGTTACAGCTAGATAAAATTTAGTTAATGAAATATTTGGATCTTGCAAAAGGAAGATACATCGGCTCGAATCCAACTTCATTTTCTTTTTTTAAACTTTTTTCTTTTATATTTAAATATATTGATTTATTAATAATTATTAACCTCTGATTGTAAAACAAAACTTTACAATAAATAATAATTAAAAAAAAAAATATATATATGAAAAAAATGTTATAAAAATATATGTAATATAATAGACTACAAGGAAGTCATATAGTGTCCACATCAGATTTTTTTTAATACATATTGGGATATTGGATTTCCGCTCTAAGCGAATATATAATATTTTTTGCCTTCAAGTAATTATTAACAAACCGTAAAAAATCCAATTCCAGTTTAAATTAGGATAAGTAAAAATTTACAACAGTGAATTTACAGTTTGTAAAAATTTAGTACAGTAATGTTTCAAAAGTCATCGTTTGACAAATATAAAAGCTATATTTTATTCTACGCTTAAATGAAAAACATTTAGCTCACTGTAAAAAGAAAATCTTTGTTCTTTCTACTTATAAAAGATAATGTTTGTAATATGATTTCACAAAAATAAATTATGAGACGTTGAAATTGAACAAACTATAAAAATAACTAAACCTGGTAATTAGTATAATAGATTACCGTATTTTCCATTATTCAATCCTAAAGAATTCTTTTCTCTCCCAATAAATAGCTACCGATATGAATAAGGAAGAAAAAATCACTTTAAATTATATGGAATAATGACGCTGCTATTTTTTTCTATGAAATGGTTGGAAAAGTATAAAAATTATCAAACATTATTTTACTTTCTTAAATATTTAGAAAATCAGTTACTCCCATGACGTCTGTAATTTTGTTTTTAATTATAAAATTATTGGAGCTGTTCAAAAATAATTTAATTTTACTTTAATATTAAATTAAAATTTCTCGTCAACTTTAGTGAAAGAAAAAAAAAATAATACGAGTGAAAACCATTCAGTTCGCGGTAGAACAACCGAAGTGTCCAACCAACTTCCAGTCTAAGTATCTATGTTTTATGGATTTAAATCAATCAATTAAAAGCCTAACACTAACACACACACGCGCGCGCGCGCGCGCGCAATGATCGCTGGTTGCCAGCAAAATTAATGAATATTATGCCGCAAGCTTCAATTATATACTCATCAATTATTGGCAGCTTTTATCTTGTTCAACATTCTAAAGTAAAGACTTCCTCTTTTATTATCATAAAATATTCAGTAACTATTCGAGTGTAACCACGTCTATCATTTAACCATCTTCTAAAACCATACTTCCACAACTTACACACACACATATATACATATCACTACGTGTAATATAACACAAATTAAAGTAGAATTACCGAGCCTTTCAATGAGCTTTAAAACTTTTTGCTGTTATAGCTGCAATGAAACGAGAAGGAATATTACGAATAAAGCTTTGTAATGAAGAGAAATCTTGTCCCTAGAGGCTGAAACTTTGTTCACAATTAAGACTAGTCAATGCAGTCAAAGTCTCCTCCTTCTACTTCATTTTATGTACACACACCTTCTCCGTTTCGCTCTTTTTCTAGTGTATACCTTATTCATTAACCAGGATAAGAAAAGGGAACGAATCAGATTATATACAATTACTAAAATGCCCTATTTCGTTTATATACATTATATATCTTAATATCAGCGATAAACACCGTGTTGTTTATATTCCAGTACAGTGTTAATTAATTACAATAATATTAACATTAAATTACTTAAAACAGAATCATAAACAAATGTACAACAACAAGATCAACAAAGAAACCTTTTAATTAACAAAGGAAACGTATAATTTTAATTACAACTTTCACATCATGATATCATAAACATACTTGATTAATAAACTTCGAAGTAAATACGAACAAGAACAAAATAGTTAGATGCTTTGATAGAATAAAATGAAAAAAATTTAAAAGCCAACATCTTATTATTACGTTTAACCAACTGAGATTTTTAAAACCTTTTCTAATTTTAATTAAATAGATTATTTTGTTCAATAAATATACCGTGTAAAAAAATGTATGTACAGTATTTGTTAATTTTTTTATTTATTTTTCCAACATAAAAAATATAAATTAAAAAAAATTTGATGTGGAAACCAACCTGGCTTCCTTGTACGCCTATTAAATAACATGTACACATCTTTTTAAAATGAAAAGTTCATAAAATTTTTTTCATTAATAACTTCTGATATTTTTTTATATATTTTGTTTCTATTATTATTGTTTACGGTAAAAATATTTTTATAATCACTTATAATTAATGTAATTATTATTAATGAATAAATGTATTTGATTACACACACATATATATATATATATATATACACACACAACCAAACCGATGTATATATACATGAACGGATGTGCGTTCCCCTCGTAAGATCCGAATATTTCATTAATTATATATATATATATATATATATATATATCGTTGAAAAACTCTCAATAAGGGCTTATTACTGCAGTAAAAAAAAAAAAGTATAAAATCCAAATTTTGGGGAAAATAGGGCTTTTTTCTTGACATTTTTGGTTCAGTCGATTGTAATCAAAAGGAGAGGGAACTAGATGTTACAACAGTCCTAAATTCTAAATTTTAACATCCTACGGCTAATAGTTTTTTAGTTATGCTTAGAGATACTTACGTACATACAGATTCACGACAACCCTAGTAAAAATGGATACAGAGATTGTTAAAATTGATATTTCCGTCGAAAGTTGAAAAATTGATTTTTGAATTTCTTTTGAAACCCTGTTGTTTTTTTTAATTATCAGTAACAAAAGAAGAAATCAACCTGAAATTTTTAGTGATGTAATCTTCACATCAATAAATTAATTTCTAGATTTCGAAATTGGACCTTGAAAGGGGATGAAGACATTTTTTTTAAATGTTTGAACAGTGTTTGTAAATTTTCCGAATCCCTACTACAGTAAACGATGTGCTCAGTAGATTTGGGCTTTCAAATACTCTTCAGATAAATATTAAAAAGTATTTTCGGGGTTTTTTTTTTTTTATTCATACATTTTTAAGGGTAGCGATTGTATACGGCGCTGCGGTTCAAGCAACACAGCCGTTGGCACCATTAGTTTATGCAAGACTGGGTGCACCTGCCTCCGGATACTTGCCTAATAAACCTCTCAAAAGTCAACCTTTTTTTATTTTATAAAAAGGTACGCTTATAACCATTTAGCGCGAAGCTGCGACGGGGAGCTAGTTTTAAGTATAATTTGAGTTAGTTTTAGTTATAATTAGCGGCGGAGAGCTGCTATATTATTGTAGTATTACGGCAATACAAGAGAAAAGTTATAACACACATGCAGTTTCTTCGTGCTACATCAATAAGTACTCAAACTTCAAACCACCAGCCTGTAAAACTTTTGAGAACGATGCTGTATGTTTCTGATCACATCTTCCAGAGTAGCCACAGGAATTAACCCACCGGGTGATTAAGTAGTGAAACTCGTCATCGAAAATCAGCTGATTTCGAAGTCGAGAGTTCTAAGGTTCAAATCCAACTAAAAAGTAGTTACTTTTATATGGATTTGAATACTGGATCGTGGATACCGGTGTTCTTTCGTGGTTGTGTTTCAATTAATCACACATCTCAGGAATGGTCAACCTGAGACTGTACAAGACTGGACTTCGTCTATATTCATACATATCATCCTCATTCATCCTATGAATTAATACCTTCGAATTAACTCCTGAACTCCTGAATTAACTCCGGAGGTTAAACAGAAAATCCATTTGGACAGAGCCACAGGGATTGCTTCACAAGCTACGTCAATTTCATGCCGTAATTTTACTAATGACCCGTGATTATTACTGTACTCTATCTGCTTGACGATCCACCACAAGTAAAATTCTAGGGGGGGGGGTTAATCAGGCGAGCGGGAGATATGTATATATCCCGGACATGGAAGAAGGCCCCTTCGTCCTAGCCAAATCCTATCCAACTTCCCGGTACAGTACTACGCGCGCACATCTGAAAGAAAGTGCGGCCGGGCGCTATCTTATTGAATAATCGATCGTGACACCAGACTCCAAATCAATGATAAAATTAATGTGTCCAGCATCTCCAAGTAAGCGTAGCCAGTAAACCTTACCTTGAAAAAAGAATGGTCAATTTTTTGTTCCCTTGATGATAGTCCTCATCAAACATTGAGTCTTAGAGATTTGAATTATCGAGCGATGCTTAAGTGTATTGACGGTCAAGTTCCATAATCCTGCCTTTATTGTCGTTTCACTTCACAGACATTTTCTAACAATATCACGTACAACATTTAAGTAACAATATCCCTTTAATGTATATTCGCTCCTCAAATGACAGCCACGTTTGCGCCTTCGCAGCAGTTTCTCAAATCATCACAACGCGTAGCGTATTGCTTATCAACGATTAATACAAACGCAGTCTGTTGCTGAACGATGGTAGCACATGTTGAACCCTTAGCCAACGCCAATTGAAGCAAATATTTTAAAATGAAATGCTTGTAAAATGGAAAAATTTTTTTCTGAACAGCCCGGAATTAAAAAGAAAAAAATTTCAATATAAATTATATATGAGTAATTATAAGTTACTTTGAAAGTGAACACCATAAGATTCCCCATGTTAATAATGAAAAAAAGCAATTTGTACATTTCTTGGAAGCATTTCTTAAATTTACATGGTACATTTATTAAATTACACGGAATATACTAATTACTAAAAGATGAATTAATACATTTAAAATAATTTGGACTTATGTCAGATAAGTTTTATTTTTAACCGAAAATGAACTTTTGGATTATAAATTGGACGACATTTAAACAAATCGATAATATAAATGTCCGATTCTTTCAATTAATATTTTTAATGGTTTATGTTGACTGATAGTTAAAAAAGGAAGGATTTATCAGATTCCTATAAACATATGAATAAATAAATTCCATGTCAACCAACAAAATATTACTATAATAAATAATGAATGAGATCAACTGAATTTGAATTTTAGACAACTGTTAATAAATAACAGGATGATAAAAAATAAATAAATAACTCTTCAATAAAGTTTCAAATTAAACATAATTCTTTAAATAAAATATAAATTACAGCTAAAATATATATAACAAAAAATTAGAAAAAATTAAAATATAATATAATAAAGTATTATTATTATATACATATATATATTACAAAATATAAAATTACACCTAACGTATATTCTTACTACTTAAAATAGGTTAAATAAATTGCAGCACAACGAGTAAAATATCCTAGAATATTCTGATAACGTTCACATTTAATACATAATCGAATATTTTTCAATGCAACGGTTGTTGAGCTCAGAAAGGAAATTGGTTATTTTATGCGCAGTAGAATATATAATCCACAGTGAGTACTCAAGTTTGCAATAGGCAGAGGACACCACCATTATTTATCTGCTATACCAATATATATATTGAAAAACACAACTCGCAAGGAAACGAAAGTAGCATGTCTTCTGGGCATGATTTTTGAAATTCGCATGTGATTCTTAAACAAGCGCATTCTGAGAGCCTTTTAAATATTAATTTCAGATTTAAAACATTGTTCTTTAATACAGGATAATCAAACGGATGACAATTTTGTATAAATAGCAAATTTTTTTTTCTAATTTTTTACATTTATTTAGATATATATATATATATAGCATATGACAATCCTGGTAACGTAAGAATTACAACGCAGTAACGTATGTAAATATCGGTTCAGCCGTTCAGCTGTTACGGTGGAAAAAACATACAACCACCTTAAAAATACAATATACTCCTTTTTATGTAGCCAGTTAATATAATTATTAACATTAATGTGTTACCAATTAATAAATGGTAGCCGCTAGTATCCAACAAAAATTAGATTTTCAAAAAATTTAAAAATGAAATCTGTAAAACACATATTAATCCTTCTGTTTTCACCAAAAGTATTTTAAAAAATCAACAGCAAATCAAGTAAATCACTGCACTAATAAAATAATAATGTATGATAAGATTCTAAACCAGCAGTAATCATCCAACAGGAATCTTTATCGATCGTCAGTGGTTACGATGAATATATTAATATCTATACTGACGGTTCTAAAACCGACAACGGTGTTGGAT
>JAAAKQ030019713.1:0-17838 GCA_010016005.3 Zanna intricata
TTTATTGGAAACGTTTTTCTTATTTTTAGATATAGAATCCGTTTCCGAGAGATTGCCGTGCAGTTTTGATACACTCTATATATATCCTTTTTTTGTAGGAATGTTCATGTTCAAACCTGTTTTATTTTTTTTTTATAAAATGCACAATTTGATGATTTTTTAGAGCAAGCTTTGCTGGTCGGTAAGTTTTTTTTGAGATAAATTAAACGGAATCTATAAAAAAATTTAATCTAAGATATGATGAACAAACAAGATTTAAAAAATAATTTTTTATTCGTTATTAAGAGTTATTAAAGCATTTTTAAATATTCTAACTAATAGAATAATCTATATAAGCTCTCTTCACTGAAAAAGTGTTTTCAATTAGAGTCACTTTAGGTTTAATACTCATTTCATGATATTTCGTTTAGTATCCTTTGGCAGCTTCGGATCCGTGTAGCGGCCAATATGGACACATTTGATCATCTTCCATGTGTTAATTCTAAGTGATAATATTGTCTCACTTGGTAGAGACGCCTTTAAAAATGAGATACACTAAAAATGTTACTCGACAATGTCATTTAAAAGACGCTAGTATGTTAGGTTGAACCGATCTCTTTTTTTTTTTTTGTATATTATTTAACTCGTTAAAGAAACTAATTCCTTGTTTGAGAGGACATTAGTTCAGGATTCAGTAATAGTCTCTTCACTTCTTTTTCAATAGTTCTTTTGTTATTTCTATCGAAATAACTTTTGCAATTCTTGAAAAACTTTTTTTTCATATCGGGTAGCATTTTATGTATATTTACTCAAGTTAAAATAAACAAAATTGAAGTAAAATTAATTTAAAAAAGTAATAATATTGTAGCAATAAATACTGTTTGTAAATATTGTTAAAAGTAAATACTACATTGCAGTTTTTGATGTTCTCTCCTTTTTCTGTTTTAGCCTCGGGAACTACCGTAAGGTATTACTTCAGAGGATGAATGAGGATGATGTGTATGAATGGGAATGAAGTGTAGTCTTGTACAATTTCAGGTCGACAACTCCTGACAAGTGTGGTTAATTGAAACCCAACCACCAAAGAACACCGGTATCCACGATCTAGTATTGCCGGCCTCCGTGGCGGAATGGTAGCCTCTCGGCCTTTCATCTGGAGGTCCCGGGTTCGAATCCCGGTCAGTCATGGCATTTTTTATACACGCTACGATTCATTCATCTCATCCTCTGAAGTTATACTTAAGTTTGATTCAGGAGGTTAAACAAAAAAAAAAAAACGATCTAGTGTTCAAATCCGTATAAAAATAACTACAGTACCTTTACTAGGATTTGAACCTTAGAACTCTCGACTTAGTTTTTGATGTTGGCGTGGAATTAACATTCACTGACAAAGCCGGGAAGTACGAGTATATCCCTTCAGCAGTGATTTCAAAAAAAAAGTTTTTTGTTGGAAAAATGGTTTTACGTTATTCTGCATTCTATCAAAATATTTATGCAGCAAAGTTCCATATATTTTTATATATTAAATTTTGTGTAAATTTCTAATAATTTTTTTTTTAAGACCTCCATTCAGAAGTTTAAATTTATTTAAAGGAAAAATAATTTTTTACTTATTTAATTTCGTTAAAAGCTGCGCAGGACCAAAGATTAAACAACACATCCATCCTTTTTTTTTACACATATTTTGAAATTTGAAACAAGGGCTCCAGTAGAAATATTTTTTTTATACCTTGATTCTTATTATATTAAACCATTAGAAAAAAGTTAATCCTGAAGCAAATATCTAAAATCCAAATCGTTACTACGTTTTTTGAAATGTCCACATTCAAAGAATTGTATTTTCGACCATTACATTTAGAATCTCCTTTTGATAATACGATTCTAAATGCAGCAGGCTTTTTCATTTATGTATATTGCATAATATAAATTGCATCATTTATGTGTGTATATATATATATATATATATTCAGATGCTATATTTTATTATATTTTTCAAACACGATATTAAATAATAAAAATATAGAAATATATAAAAACAAATATATAAAGTAAACTAAAGATTAATTTATTACAGTTAAAGGTATTTGTGAAATTTTTATTCTATTTAAGTTTATTTAAAGAACTGACTGAATGGAATAAAATGTGACAGCTGGACGAGTTGACTCGGTGTGAATCTTGTTATTGAAATTAATTTAGGAAAAGAAGTGATGTGCGTATTATTTTGACTATAAGTGGGTCACAGGTTATTCCATGATTGAAAGGTGTTATTCTATCTAAATTATCAGATGGTAATTATTAACTACCCAAGATGTCTAATAGTATAAAAATATATATACTAAATAATTTTAATATATCGAAATTTTCTTTAACATAACGTGTCAAAAATTTATCGTAAAATTATTAAAAAAAAATGGTCTAATAAAACTGAATTTTTGGCAGGTTAGTCAAAGTATATTAAGAATAAGAAAATAGGTTTATTTTATAACTGCCTTTTTTAAGGCCATTAATTCAGCTTATTATAATTATTACTTTTCCAATTTAAAAAAAAAAATATATAAAAAATTCTTAAGTACGATAACTACTAATCCAAAACCACGTACGAGAGTAATCGGATGGTAATTAGCGATGGAAAAATACCCCAAAATTGGAAGCGAGCTCAAATTCTTATGATACATTCAGAATATAATCGTATGGAATATTACTTAATTTTTTTTTTGTTTCACCTCCGGAATCACCGTTAGGTTATACCTTCAGAGGATGATATTAATGAATTGTAGCGTGTGTGGAAAATGCCATGCCTGATTGGGATTCGAACCCGTTTTAATATGTTAGAACTATAAAGAAAACCCCCTTTGGGGTAATAGTAATAGTATATTTCACCCGGTAATCAAATCATGACAGCGTTCTTGTTCTCAGTAGATCTCTCTTTGTCTGTTTAGCCTCCGGAACTACCCTAAGGTATTATTTAAGAGGATGAATGAGGATGATGTGTATGAATGCGAATGAAGTGTAGTCTTATATAATCTCAGGTCGACCACTCCTGAAGTGTGGTTAATTGAAACCCAACCACCAAAGAACACCGGTATCCACGATATAGTATTCAAATCGATAAAAAATAACTACCTTTACTACGATTTGAACCTTAGAACCTTCGACTTCGAAATCAGCTGATTTGCGATGTCGCGTAAACCACTAGACCAACCCCGTAGGTTAGTTCTCAATAAATCAAGTTTTCGATTTATTACGCCGTAGTCACCTAATGTATTTCCTAAGTCAAACAATTGAATAACACCGTACAATTACGAAATACTTCAATAACCCAAATAAAATACTTTTTCATTTTTTCTATTATAATCTCGCCACCTTCGAAAAATTTGTCATAGCGTGTCTCGAGCTCATGCTTGCGATATTTAATTTACCACCGGTCTTCTTTCTTTTTTTTTAACCTCCGGAACCAAAATTAAGTATATTTCAGAGGATGAGATGAATGAATTGTAGCGTGTGTGAAAAATGCCATGCCTGAACGGGATTCGAACCCCGGACCTCCGGATGAAAGGCCGAGACGCTACCATTCAGCTACGGAGGCCGGCAAACCGGTCTTTTTAGTTGACAACTTCTTTTACTTCATTGATCAGTATCGAATCGCTTGCCACACAAAAAGTCCCGTAAAAATTTTGAACAAACCTAAGTCAAAAGAAGCAAGATCAGGATGTATAACGGAGGTAAAAAATCCTATTTATTTTTTCCTAGCAAATATCAAGTCATACCGGCCGAGAATGTAAATTGTAGTTATTTTGATTATTATTTTTGCAGAAGAATGAATTTTTGTTTGGCAATTTGCATTGACAAAGTTTAGTTTTTTAATTAATGTAATTATTTAATTGTTTTGAATTAATTGTACTTATAAGTAAAGTAGATATTGGTAATAGAAGCAAATAGTTTTTTCTTGTGTTTTCTATAAGTACAACAGGCAGTACATAAGCAGGACGAGGACTCAGTGGATTGGCTCATTGTGTATCGTAGTTTCGATCGGTGACACTGCTGTTGTAACTGCACGAAAGTTTAAGTTGTTTCGTATAGATTTTGGTTAAGTGTAATTAGTGTTTGTTTTTGTGTTAAATAAATTATTGTGAGGAAGTCTGATATCGTGTTGGTTATTTACGAATCATTCTCTCACTGTAATTGGCGACCGTGAGAGAACTGGAAGAAATTGTGAGGAAGTCGGATATCGTATTGGTTATTCACGAATCATTCTCTCACTACAATTGATGACCTTAACAGGATTGAAATTATTGGGAAGAAGTCTGATATCGTGTTGGTTATTTACGAATCATTCTCTCATGACAATAAGCATAGAGAGAAGCAAAAGATCTACTGACTGCAGCGGACAATGTCAGTAGATTGGCTGACTAAGTCTGACTGTTGAACGGACTCTCCTAAAGAAAATTATTAAACAGTCGTAACTTGTAAGAGATACCTTCCCCCCCCACCCATAAATAGTACCGCATCAGAATTTTCAGATGAAACATAATTCAGGTAAAATTGTTTCCCGAAATTTTCTGATTGCATAAAAATTATTATACAGTAGACTATACAAATATATATATATTTTTTTATTCTATAAATATTCTTTCGGTACAAATGAATGTAGTGTAAGTAGTTATCAGATATGAAAAAAAAAATGTAAAGACAAATTATGTAAGTGTGTTCCATGTATACCTAATAACCTACAAACGGCTATAAAATATACATACAGTCTTAATAAATGAGTTTCTTCGGGGATCAGTACAAACGACTCATCGATTTTTAAATCTAATTCGCACTTTTGATTTGGTCATAGTCTCGAATCAAACTTAAGCTTTAATAGTACATTTCTCAATATTTTTTTAAAAGTTTGCTTCTCTTTGCCAATTTTTTTTCTATTTCCCTGTTTGAAAGCTATTTTATTAAAAATTAATAATGATAAAATTTAAAGCTCAAAATATGTATCGACTGTATACATATATAATAATAATAACAGTATACATATATTTGATATATATATCAAATATGTTTAAAAATTAGTCTATTTACAATATTTTGAGACATATTTAGCACGTTTCTCTTAATCAGTACTCTATTTAAAGCTATACATCCTACAACAGCTATTTTCATTATTGTTATCAAAAGATAAAAAAAAAAAATATCACATTTTTTCTTTTTTCAAAATTTTTTTCTTA
Organism: Zanna intricata; assembly: GCA_010016005.3. Taxonomy (NCBI): domain Eukaryota; kingdom Metazoa; phylum Arthropoda; class Insecta; order Hemiptera; family Fulgoridae; genus Zanna; species Zanna intricata. The sequence continues at coordinate 5,199 of JAAAKQ030019713.1, forward strand.
AAAATTTTCAATAATTTCAGGGTAATGAATTTCCACTGAAGCTGAGCGGTGGCGTTTCTGAATTTAATCCGAAAAGCTCCAGCCTTCGCGCGTATTTTATAATCAGCATAAAAGTATTTATTTTTAATATTATTTTATCACACGTATCACTAAAAAAAAAAACCATATACATAGTCATTCGTTTACTGTGGTTTCTTTTAACTTCGAATCTTATTAGAAAAAAAAATTAAGAATAGGCATTCCTTCTTAGATAGAGACTGGTGACCTGGTTGTACGGCTAAACATCAACAAAAAATGTTTGATATGAAAAGTAAATGAAGAAAAAACATTTGTAATAACAAAAAACCAAAATACCATTTTTATTCGAAAAAAAAATTTGTAATCGATTTCAAGAAAAGTTAATCATTTAAGAAAAGCAAATGAATTCTCATTCTTTTCGCGGTAAAAATCTATAAATGCTTCATAAATAATTATATAATATTATAGATTTTATTCGATATTTCGTTTATTTTCCAAAAATATTTCAAGCCACAAATGTCACACACTGAAGAAGTTACGAACTTATTCAGAAAAATTAAAAATTATGAAAAATCAATATTCCAACAATATATTTTTAAAAAAAATTAATTTATATATATATATTTAAGAACCACAACCTTATTTGTCAGGTGATCTGAAACTATCCACAGTGGTTACTCCAAGAAGATCATAGCTCTTGTCAAGAATAACATGCATAACAAACGAGGCTCACTGTGGAAAAAGAAAAGTTGAGTGACATGCTGTTTAATTAATATGTTCATAATTGGGAAAAGCACAATGATCGATGATTTATATTATTCATAACCATAAGAAAGTCTGAGACAGTTCGTAAAGCAACAAGTCACAGAAAACCTGTCTATTGTGAAAGAATGTACACACCTTTTGGACTCAGAAAATGAAAATTTTAATAAATAAATTAATAATTAATTTAATAAAAAAATAAAATAAAGCATATTTATCTATTAACATTTTTTTTTTTTAATTAATAAATAAATAATTTAATTTCTTTCTTTCAGTGACTCAGTTAAAATATATTTTAAGTTCTCCTGTCATATAATTTATATATTTTTTGTTTTATTAAGTAATTTTAAAATTTATTTTGATTATTGTTGTTCATAATTAAATGCTTATTTCTAATAATTTTTACTGTATTATATTATTACAGATCATAAAACTGTATAAATATATATATATTTATCAATCCCCTTTCAAACTCTCTCTCTCTCTCTCTCTCTCTATATATATATATATATATATATATATATATATATATATTATTACAGATCATAAAACTGTATAAATATATATATATATAGTATAGTAAAAATTATTAGAAATAAGCATATAATTATGAACAACAATAATCAAAATAAATTTTAAGATTACTTTAAGCTAAATAATTTAGCTTAATTTTAAAATTAAGCGGCGTATATTTCTTAGGAATAGTGCTTTCATAAAAAAAAAGCCCACCGGATTGGTCTAGTAGTTAACACGACATCGCAAATCAGCTGGTTTTCGAAGTGCTAAGGTTCAAATCCTAGTAAACGTAGTTATTTTTATACGGATTTGAATACTAGATTGAATACTAATTCAAGTCCGTAGTATTCAAATCCGTATAAAAAAAATAAAACAAAAAAATAAAATAAAATAATCCGTATAAAAAAAATACCAAAGTATTCTTTGGTGGTTGGGTTTCAATTAACCACGCTTCTCAGGAGTGGTCGATCTGAGATTGTACAAGACTACACTTCATTCACATTCACATATATCATACTCCTTCATCCTCTGAAGTAATACCTTACGGTAGTTCCGGAGGCTAAACAGAAAGAGAGAGAGAGAGAGAGAGATTTTATTTCAGAGATTATATTTTCATAATTAAATTTTCTAAACAAAGCAGTCTTGAATCTTGTTTTATCTAAATTATCAGGAGAAAAAAAAGAAGGAAACGGATGTTCGATTATTTTAAGTTTTTACTTTTTTTTTTCTATTTTATTATGAGATATGGTGAAATAAAATATGATAAGAGAAATGTTAAAATGGTACATCCGATTTAATATAGTAAGTTTATGCTTAATATTTAAGAAGCAAAAAATGTAATTAATTTATAGGCTAATTTATTTTCAGATAAACATGATTCTGTATAAGTGTGTGTGTGTGTGTGTGTGTGTGTGAGCGTGCGTGCGTGTGCGTGTGTGTGTGAGAGAGTGAGAGAGAGAGATTGAGAGTGAGAGAGAAACAGTGTATTTATAACCTGATACTGCACTTGAAAGAGCTTATACGTATAAAAGTTGCAATACAATTAAGCTATTTATTTGAAGGTGCCCAATCCAAAAGGCGATCACGGGAATATCTTAAATTCTTTTATCATAAAAATGTAAAATGTTTTAAAATAATTTAGATTTTAAATTTGAAAACAGTCAATTAAAAGAACGGTTTCAGTCGATTCAACTTCCCTCATTATGTCCATTACAAATGCCAACGTGTGTGGATTGTGTGTGCATGTGTGTGTGTGTGTGTGTGTGTGTGTGTGTGTGTGTGTGTGTTTCTATCATTTATTCTCTGGTAGCAACTCTTTAGGCCGATTTATACGCATAGTTTTTAAGTATTTTTACCAAAAATTCGACATTACGTAAAGATTTTTAAAATGTCAGTCGATTACTTGAGGTGTTTTAATCTGAAAATATATATATATATTTTTTTCAATATTATATGCCAAAGTATTCTATTTTAATTACCAATTAATATATAATTAATTGTATATATATATATATATATAATATTTATTCTAAATTTTATTAATCGGTTTACAGAAGTTACATTTTGAATTTATCGTTATTATGGAATATATTTATTTTTAAAAATAAAAACAAAATACAATAATTATTCAATGAAAACCATTTGTAGTCGCTAAAAGATAAACGTAAATGTTTAGTAATCTATATAATGGAACAACAAAAGAAAAAAAAAATTATTGAAGGGTGAAGGAAGGCGTTTTTAATTCGTTTTTTAATTTTTTAAAATATTTACCCATAATATGTAAAGCAAATTTTATACTCGACTTATTCCAGTTACTAACTAATTTCAGAAAAATATTTATTATAATTTCAGTAAGTAATATCTTTTTATTTGCCAGTGATGAATTAACTAAATTGTTGAAAAATATAAATGAATATCGTCTTAGGAATTGATTCTATTCATTATTAATTTATAGATATTTATATTAAAATCATCGACGAATAAGGAAGGGGAGTTGCAATTCGTGAACAATACAGCTGTTCATTTATTGTACATTGTTCTTTCATACGGTTGTGTTTCCAAGTGCACATTATGTTTACGATCAGTAAACGTTACTAGAGAATACAGATTTATTATAAATTGTTTTACTTCATAATTTCATCCACATTAACATACAGAAAAAAATAATCTTCAGATAATAAGTGTGTTATAAATAAACCAAAAAGGACAATAATTTAAGTTAAAAAATTAATAAAATATTATTTTAAACTATGGTGTTACGTCCCTTGTATTCAATTAATTATTTAAAACGAATGAATGGTTTTCGTATTATAAAAAAAAAAAAAAAAACAATAAATAGATAAAAAAAATATGCGTTATGAAGGTCAAAAACAACATGTTTCTTTAGTAATAATATGGTGGATCCTTAAAATTCTTAATTTTATAAGGATTATTCAAGTATTATAACCTTACTTCTGAAGCAAACGTAGTTAATTTTTCACAAAATTCGGGTTACGTTTATTCATATGTAGATCTTTATATTTTGTTTTATCACTACCAAGCCGCTGCGCCAAGGCCTCTTTTATTACATTTGACCTAGTTTCTTGCCTGTAACCTTAGCACGCAAATGAGTTACTCCGGTTAATTCGTTAATATGTTCGTATAAACAGAGTTATTTAAAACAAGCATTGTATTCATCGGTTCAGAGTAATTCATTTGTATTAATTGTAATGTTGTAATTCATTTACAATAATTTCAGTTTCTCTATAAATTTAAATAAATAATAAAATACTAATTGTAACGACCGTTTCTACAAAGATATCGATTTATTTGCTTATCGATTTAATTTCTATATAAATTAAAAAGTTCAATATTTTGTCCATGTAGCCTAAGCGATTTTTAACAAGATCTACCGATATGGCAATCGTGCGTGCGTGCGTGCGTGCGCGTGTGTGTGTGTGTGTGTGCGCGCGCGTGTATATGTGTGTGTGTGTATAAATAAATTAATATGTCTGTGTACTTGTACATATATTCATAAGCACAAACGTACATATAAAGATAAAAAAAAAAATGTAATTTACTAAAACCTACGTACTGCATTCGCTCAGAAAATACATAATACTAGTTGTGAAAAATTAATGTATGCAGTTTATAACAAGCTGTGACTCATTGCCACCATCCCACTATTCTAGAATATAACTTAACTGTGGGCCATAAATAAAACTCTTCAACTAATTTCCGCCGTAAATACACATAATGATGTTTAATTATGTGTAATTAGAATAGTATTGGTAAAAAAAGTAAAATTTACAAAATTTATGAAATAAAAATGAAAAATCACTAAATTTTTATATATTTTAACAAAAAATAAAACAGTTATGAATACAGTCAATAAAAAAAAAAAAATACTGCGAAAGGAAATAAAAGGTAGAAGATTTATTTTAATAAGAATTGTAAAATTTAAGATTCATTTTTAATTTTTTTTTTTTTTTTTTTTTTCAATTTAATGCCGTTTGAAAATATGAATCAGATGAATGAGTCGTTTTTGAATAACTCGCAATTCAATGCTTCATTCTGAACGATTCGAAAACCTCTTATCATATACCTCTGATGATGTGGTACTAGTTTTTTTTTTTTTTTTTACACGACTGCCCAAAAAGAAATGTAATATATTTAGAGTGAAGTATGTATATTTGTTCCACCTTAGTAGCTCAATGGCTGAACCGATTTAGATGTATGATCTCGCGTTGAAATCCTTATGTTACTGGAGTGACATAGGCTATATAAATATTAATATACATTTATATTTTTATATAAATCTTTAAAAAAATTATACTATACACAAAATTGTCACCCGCATGCTCTTTAATTATCCTACATTAAAAAACAATATTTATCAGTCATTTTTTTTTGGGAGTCGTGTCTTTTAATATTTACCGTTTGTTTCTAGGCGTTTCATGATATTATATATATATTATTTTTTTTTAAACCGGACGCCTTTCTGACCAGAAAAAATCAAATGGATTGTTTTTAATAAAGTTTGTAAAAATATGTACTTATGACATCTCTCTTTTTTTCTGTTTAGCCTCCGAAACTACCGTAACGTATTACTTCAGAAGATGAATGAGAATGATATGTATGAATATGAATGAAGTGTAGTCTTATACAATCTCAGTTCGAGCATTCCTGAGAAGTGTAGTTAACTGAAACCCAACAACAAAAGAACACCGGTATCCACGATCTAGAATTTAAATCCGTATAAAAATAGCTATCTTTACTAGAATTTGAGCCTTAGAACTCTCGACTTCGAAATCAGCTGATTCGCGATTTCGCGTTAACCAATAGACCAGCCCGATGGGCGACATACATATATCTGAAGAAAATTAAATAGTTATACATTTCAATTTTGTTGTATAAAAAATAAACAACTATCCTAATAATAGGTAATTTTAATTATTATACACATTTTCTTACGCAATTCTTATTACACATTTTTTTATAAATTGCATTTACATAACGTACATTCTTCTTATTTTTTAATTCATAATTCTCGACTGAAATAGCTTCTAACCCTAAAATAGCGGTAATAAAAACAAAAGGCCGGCCTCCGTGGCGCGAATGGTAGCGTCTTGGCCTTTCATCCGGAGGTCCCGGGTTCGAATCCCGGCCAAGCATGGCCTTTTTAACACACGCTACAATTCATTCACCTCATCCTCTGATGGTTCCGGAGGCTAAAAAAAAAAAGCAAAAGAATTGGTGCAAAAACCTTGAAACTGGGCGAGGAACATGAAAAAAGGTCATTGATTAGACAGTATTTTTTGGTATTTTTACATAGATGTAAAAAGCAGATATGGCAAAAAGGAATTTTTCTTTAATTTTATTATTTCAAAAAAAAAAATTAGGTATAAGTATAATTGTATATGTTAAAATAAAAATAATTGGGAAATAAACAAAAAGACTACGTTTAATTTTTATCGTTATTAAAAAACGAGTAATTAAATTTCATGCTCAACGGCGAAAGTATACAACATGACTAGTACAGATCTTAAATAATACATGAATTCTAGCTATTATGCATGACTTTTTGATGAATAATTATTTTAAATCGAACTTCAGTTAAAATTTATTTAAACTGATATGCACGTTACGTTAAGTACAAGATATAAGTCGACCTGTTTAGTTAATACAACTTTGTTTATTTATTTTTCAACTTTTTATATCAGTTATAGAAATACGTTCAAAATTGTATTCAGCGTTAAAAATTGTATTCACGTTGAAAAGAAATATACAAGAACAATAAGAATAAAAAAAATTCAGAAGTTATGTTTACTTTTATTTGGCACTTCCTTTTAGTTGTAAATTTGTTATTATCCGAACTTAGATCAATAGTTTCTAAGAGAGCAAGACGTTAATTTAAATCGAACGAGCGATGCGCATCGGTTACAAGGATAAAAATCCTTTGTAATTCGAATCCGATAGAAATTAAACGTGTATGAAAATGCTTTCAATCAAGGATCCTACTAAACTACAAAATATTTTTAATAATATTTATTAAAATTATTTCGTTATTATATTTTATTTTGAAGAACACTAGCCAATTTTTATTATTTATAATTAGGTTTTATATATATATATATTTTGCTTTATTAACAGTTACACGATTTATATGTGTTATACGTTATTATATTACTGAATTATTAATATTTTATAATGCTCAAATTTTATATAACATTTTTTTTTTATTTATGAAGGGTTATTATTAGTTTTATTCGACAAGTCGCAGCAAGGATGAACTCACTGGCTTTACAGATCCCTGCGTCCTCAATATAAACAAAGCGGTGTCAGACTGCTCTACTCAAGAGCAGACCTATTCTAATATAAACAATAGAAGACATCGAAGAAATTACATACATTGCCAGAATTTTCTGCAGGGAAAATCCTGGACCATGATGAAAATAATAATAATTATATTATTACTAATATTATTAACTAGTGTAACTAATATTAAAAAGAATAATAACAATAACAAAATCAGTAATAAACAACAATTTTATAATTATAATTTACAGAATTAATTAAATTTATAATTAATTTATAATTTATAATTAATTTACAGAATTTGGGATTTAAAAATATTACAATGTTGAATTATAATTATTCACAAGTGGCGTTTCAAAATTTTAAATGTTTTACATTTCAAAAATTGTAAAATGTGAAAGTTTTTCTATTAGGCAATTAACCACACTTCACACCCACACTCACACCCTTCATTAATAAAGATGTACGAATTTATTTCAGTGCTATTTTTTTGTATTCCAACATTCAACCATTAGTGTTAGTTCATGCATTTGTTGTTAATGTAAACATTACACATTACTTATGCAAAGTTTTACTTTCATTATCAGAGGAACAAGCTAAAAAACTTTTATTTCGGTCTCAAGTACGCTTCCCGGATATAGGTATATGTTAGCAAATACACACATAAATATATTAAATTTTTTATTTTATTATGACAAATGAAACAATTTATAAATATTATTCTTTTAATAACAATAATAGTGTTACACCTTTTCATAAAATCACATTCATTAAATTAGATCGCATGCATATATTGTTAAATAAATAAAGTGTTGCAGAAAGATATTATAATGTAAAAGATTAGATAAAATACAAGTAGATAATAAAATTATCTAATGTTTTTATATTTAAAATAGTTAATAATTGTTTTATTTCTGTTATATATAGTTATCAAATATAATATTTTGTTCATTAAAATCGATAGCAAGATCTCTAACTTTATGAATTAATAAAACAAAGTAATTAATCTATTCAGTGTTACTGTTTCGTGTAATATTAATTATTAAAATTAACAAAAAAAAAAAGGGCTAATAACAAAAATAATAAATAAAAATGTTGAATGCTCTTACATTGTATTGACCTAAGTCGATGTTTACAATCCCAAGGTAAAACTACGAATACGCCCGGCTACACACTTTAGCTTTACATCACCGTTCAAAACAGAAACAAACATGCATATACCCCACTCTCATCATTGCTATACAGCGTAGAATGATGTAATACACAAAAATAATAGTGGACGGCCATGCGCACGATACTGCTTTCTCTGTCCTTTTCATGATCCTACAGTTTTTAATAACAAAACACACCTTGAACTTATTTAACAAAAATATTCGTTTAAATTTACCAATACATTTTCATATACACTTAAATATTATATTTGGCAATTACTATTTAAAACAATGCAATGCAAAAAATCAGTTACTATAATTAACAGAATTAACAAATATACTAAAACGGGTCGATGTAGATAATTATAAATAATCTACAGTCTTCATTTTTTTTTTTTTTTTGTTAAATACTAAAAGTCTGTGCTAAAATAAGACCGCAAAAGAATGTAGCATAACATCTTCAATTTTTTCTACTATCGGGAAGAAAATAATTTAAAAAAAAAAATGAAATGTCAATTTCATTTGCTAAGATCTCTTGTCTATAGAAATGCATTACATAGGTCATCTGCAGAATCCATCTGAAGCTGTTCCATAAAAATTTCCCGATGGATTATACACCATAAAGGTTTTGGTCTAATTAATCCGTGGTTACTTTTATTTTTCTTAAAATAAATACATACAAAATAGCAGCTGTTTTTTTTTTATCAGTTTCTTTTTAATTCACTACAACTCACTTTTTAATTCACTACAAATAACAGTGTTATTTTCTTAAATGAATCATCTTAAAATTTTGGTACACTGGTTGGAAAATAAATATTAATAGCAATAACTTATATTAAAAAAATTATGTTTTTTTTTCATATTTCTATATATTTCTCACTATGAAAGAGATGCATCTTCCTTTAAAATTTCTTAATTTTTAACAGAATTGGTAAAAATTACGCACTTTAATAATATTTATAATAAATTTTATTTTCCCCCCCCCCATTTTTCAAATAAATTTTTGGTTCGAATGTTACATTTTTTAGTTTTGTTTCTTTTTAAAATGTGAACATTTAAAAGTAGAAGAACGCACATAAAAATTACAAACGAATTAATGTTTTACGTTTATTTTGCATACCAAGTCATTCTAAGCTTAGGTAGGAGTAAAAACAAAATGAAACAAACAAACAAACAAAACAAATTTGACAAAAATGAACAAAATGAACAAATTTGACAAAAAAAAAAAAATGAACAAATTTCATGGACAAATTTTTAAAAATGAATATTTTCCCAGACGTCAGTCTACTAAAGCACGAATATATTTTATTGTCTAACATTATTATTATTTTACTTTTTAATATATATTTTTTTTAATCTTAGGGGCAATGACTACTGTGGTCATTAGTCTCATTCAAGTCAAAAACAAAAAAAAAAAAATAGATAATATATCTCTTCCTAAAAAAAAAACACAGGTGACAAAGTTAGGGTCTTTTTTTAGTCTTATCAAAAAAAAAAAATCCAAAGATAGACTTATCAATGGTTGACATCGAAAATATAACATAACAAGGGTGTAAAGACCCTTTTAAATTTTTCTAGCCATTTCTTACGAAATTTGGTCAAACTGTCAAAATAAAACTAGTCTGTAATGAAAATTAAAATGCACATTGATAAGTCTATTAAACACAATATTTGTAAAGGACCCTTACTATTTAACATTACACAGATCACTTTTTTATTTGTCCTTTTTTTAAGTCCTCCCGGGGCAACTGGAACCACTGTTAAGCATTACATCAGTCGCTCCAAGGTGCCATGGCAGTTAACTGCCTCGCTTTAAATTGTCCCGTAGGATTTAACCTATCCGGTCCCCCCCGCGTCATAGGAGCAATTCTACCATTTGTTCAGGATGGCCGGTTCAGTTCGGCAGGGGGACCGACCTTCCCGGTCCTGACCTACCTGGCTCCAGGCATGCCTTGCACATACCCTTTGCTCCTGCTCCGTTACCATCGAGATTCCCCCATGCCATCATCGAATACGCCCCGACTCTCCCACTGTTGCCTGCAGGCAAGCCCAAGCGATCTAGGCATGAGGGGACCTCCCGGCCCTATACGTGCCACGCTTAAAGACCCTTTTTTATGAAGGTTCCTCCTCGCCTTTGATAGTCAAAATGCGAGTGGCCAAATTGGTCACTTCACACAGACTACTTACAATAAATCATGAAAAACTTATACCAACATTATCATGTTAATGTAAGATTAAAATTATATATTTTATTAGAAAACTTTGTACGGAATCATGCGATCTATCTCTTCTTCAAATTCTATCGCCTTGGTTCCCCTTTCGGTCATCCTTTTCTGTGTCTTTTTTCCATCTTTCGAAGGACCTTGATGTCGATATTCATGGTATCTGGAGTCCTCAGAGATGGAGGTTTTAGTTCCTCCGCCGTCAGGTGCGAAAGATCTTCTGCTGCCGGCATCAGATGACGCCGGCTCCAATCCCGCAATCAGAAGTACATCACAGTTCAGACTGAATGTAATCACCGCTAGAATATGTTTCATTTGTTTCAGTGATCCGAACTAAAGCACGCGCATACCGTTGTAAATTCGCGCTTTGTTAATTTGTGGTGGTGTTATCAAAGACGGTCGGTGTTAACTAATATTATTCCACAATTTACATAGAACAAATTTCACTTATACAATTAGCAGACTGGTGTAGTTACAAGACTTATGCACCAAGTACCAAATCAATGGAGTTAGATCTCCACCCTCTTTTTCTGTTTTAGCCTCCGGAACTACCGCAAGTAGTTGGGTTAAGTAGTGGTTGGGTTAATTGAAACCCAACCAACCACACGTCTTAGGAGTGGTCGACCTGAGATTGTAAAAGACTACACTTCATTTACATTCATACATATTATCCTCATTCATCCTCTGAAGTAATAGATTCCCACCTCTTTTCTTTCTTTTATTTGTTTAGCCTCCGGAACTACCGTTTAGGTATTACTTTAGAGGATGAATGAGGATGATGTGTATGAATGTGAATGAAGTGTTAGTCTTGTACAATCTCAGGGCGACCACTTCTGAGAAGTGTGGTTAATTGAAACTCAACCACCAAAGAACACCGGTATCCACAATCTAATATTCAAATCCGTATAAAAATTTTTATCTTTACTAGGATTTGAACTTTAGAACTCTCGACTTCGAAATCACCTGATTTGCGTTGTCGCTTTAACTACTACACCAACCCGGTGGGTTAATAGATTCCCACCTACACCGATTTTTCTTCACTTTAAATATTATTCATTTATTTAATTTTACCACTCATATATAACGTCACAACATACCAGATGACTGCAAAAGCATTTTTTTGGAAAAGAGGTACGATTTGAAAAATGTTTTTTGGAATTATTGTTATTTTTTTATTATTAACAAATGTGCCTAAGAAAAATAAGACCTTAATAGGGCGAAATGTCGAGATATTGATGGTGACCTTGCTCTATAGTTTCACCTCCTTGACCTTCTATGTTGAATATTTATTGGAATCAATGCCCCATTTATGAGAAGTAATCTGATTCATTTTGATCAAGAATCGTTCCAGTAGTTCTGGAGATATAAGATTATTTAGAGGGCGACACCGAATATACACACGTACGTTTGAATATTAACATCCGGAAATATTTCATCCTGATTTTGGATTCCTTAGGTATCAAAAAGTCATGATCCATAAAAACGGCATATGCCCAACAACAATACAATACTTTCCCTTCTAGAGTTATAGCGCTTATAGGGAGTTAGAGTTACAGCGAGTTATAGCGGCTTTGTTATAGCGCAATCTAGTCGGGAAAGATAAAGGTGGTCATTTTGTTGACAACAAAAAACTTAACGTATTGTCTTAAAACATAATCGGACAAAACTAATATTGTTACGCAGCTATTAATGATTAGCAATTTTAATATTCATCATTTTAAAATTTTCAAAAATAAATGTTTAGATTTGTTTATTTTGTAGATATTGTTTATAATTTAGTACAAAGAAAGACTACAAATACGAGACCCCGGGATCATCGTTTTCTTTGTTGTCAAAGTTGGAAGTCTCTAAAGACTATACTTATTTAATGAAATTGTTATTTCCTTTTAAATAAACTTATCCACTACGTTCACAAAGTTATAAATTTGTTAATCTTGAAGTTACATTGACAATCATTGAATGGAAGTAAAAAAACGAGGTAATGGTTAAAATATATTTCAATGAAATACTAACGTTGGATATAAGTAGAAATTCAAATTTGTATTTTTGTATTAGTAGTAGTAGTAGTAGCAGTAGTAGCAGTAGTAGTAGTAGTAGTAGTAGTATTAGTAGTAATAGTAGGTGAAGCAGCAGTAATAGTAATAGTAGTAGTAGTAGTAGTAGTAGTAGTAGTAG
>JAAAKQ030019757.1:0-17833 GCA_010016005.3 Zanna intricata
TTCATTCACATTCATACACATCATCCTCATTCATCCTCAAAAGTAATACCTTACGGTAGTTCCGGAGGCTAAACAGATAAAGAAAGAAAGGTCTGCTGATAGTGAAATTAATAATAATAAAATTTTTACTAAAAAAAAAAGAATGTATTCTAAATTACTTTGCTCCAATTAAATTTAATGAATTCATTGAAAAATGTGGTTTTTTTTCAATGAATGACAACGTACGAAAAATCCCAATTTTAACAATACAAAATAGAATTCCCTATGCAAAATGCAACAAAATGAAAGTTTACTTTTATTTTACTTTCAGTTAGTTGTAGTGTAACTCTCCTATTTAGAGAAATATTTTTTTATTTATACTATATGTTTATTATACGCGCGCGCGGAAGTTTGTGTGGACGCGCACACATACTCAGAAACACAACTTTATTTAAAAGGTATGAGCTGTAGAGCTTACAAGGGTTGCACGCACGCTTGTATAGTTACGTAGCTAATTATTAGCTCAGTTCACCAGTTCACTAAAGTTTACTACAAAAAAAAAAAAGTAAAGTTATGTTTGTTAAACAGAGTAATGTTTAAGCCGATCATAACATAGTCAGTTTCCTGTGTCGCTGAAATCATAAATTCTATCGATTACTACCAATTGTTTTCAGGCGAAGAAGTTGGGAAACTTATATGACGATCACTTCAACAGAGTTCTCCTATTATGATCTTCAAAGAATCAACGGAAATCTATGCAGGACGAGGAAAAAAGTATTAAAAACTACATGAGAAATTTCCGATGCCCGGTAAAGTTAAGAGGATATCTAACCAGTAATTAAAAACAGTTCTGCTTATTAACCACGCCGTTAATATTAAAAAGTGCTTCATTAAAGGAAAACAAATTTTCTTCCATCGTTTGAGAAACATTCTTTAACATATCTATTTTACCTATATAATTTCAATTCTTGAACAATAATATTTTATCAGTTGCAGGTCGAACTTATTATGCATAAAAGGAAATTTATTAACTCCTTAATTACCCTATAAACACTTCGGCCTTGACAGGTTCAAAATCGTATAGTATCTTGAAATTGTATTTATCATTTGAGCAACAGTTCCTCCTACACGAATATAAATAGATCACCCACTGGTTTTTCATGGACTTTCCTAGATATAAAACTTGTCGAAACTTTAGATAAGCTTACCACCGACATAATAATATTGTGTCGGAAAAGGGAGCTTCACGTCAATTTACCCGCTTAAAATTCTTCCTGTTATACGTTACGGAATTACAACAAATATATAAACCAAATATATATACATGATAGTGTGCTTACCACAAACCAGTGCAAACTAACTTCTCAAACGAAAGTTATCATGAGGAGCAGTACTGCTAATGTTTTTTTATTTAAATTGCCAGTTATTTCTGCACAACTATATATCATTTTGTTAAACAAAGAAAAAGTTGTTGATTTTTTAAGAACATTTTATATTTACTTTCACGATAAAAATTGTTACTGAAAAACTTTTATTTTCGTTATATCTGAAATCGTGAATATTAGATGTACGTTTGAATTTATTTAAAGTATAATATTATTCCGATCTCAAGCGAATCGGTCGTACGGCATTATTTCCTAAAACAGAATGTTTTCTTTTACTTTTATTTAAAATTTTGAGCCGCAATGCGAGGGCTGAATAAATATGATTAAGCTACGAAGAACGTTTAAAATTCAAGATTAGAGATTATTCCTGACTGAGCTCTTAATAATTGACTATCATGCTACAGAATGGTACAGCTATCTTTCCATATTTTTTTTTCCTTTAAGACACCGTGTAATGAATACTTACAGTTACATAAAATTTATAACATTTTTCGCTCGTAATATTACGGCTGAAATATGGTTTCATTATTTACTTTTCAGATTACTTTTATTATTATTATTATTATATTTTTTGTATATAAGCACAATAAACAACTTAGTTCTATAATGTATTCTATACAAAAACGTACAACACATGCACACAGTAATCTATGTACCATTATGTAATCACCGTTTTCCTTGTAACGCGTCAGCTTTAGAACTTTGTAAAATCATTTTTTCTTTTTTTTTAATTTAATCTGTTTAGGTAATAAAGAAATATTTAATTATGTAGGAGTAAGCTTTTACCACAGCTATTATATTTACAATCTGCTCCTTAAGGAGAACCATGAGTAAATTGTTTGATAGATAATAAGCACATGATAATGGGTTCTTAAGGAACTCCCGAAATAAGTCAATCTATAAAAATAGTTATTAGTAAGCAATAATCTTAAAATTAATTATTTAAAAAAATATATCTGCCAACTCTTCATAGTCCATAAAAACAAATAATTTAGAAATAGACGCCAATAAACAAATAAATAGTCGATTAAAAAACATACAAGTAATCAAACGAAAAATAAATAAAGAAGTAAACAAAACTAACATCACTAGATTTGACGATACTAACTGCAAACTATCATTCAGTAGCCCTTAAGTCAACCATATAGAGACGTTTTAATCTTCCGACGTCCCGTATGTTATCAAGCAAATTGATCGCTAAGTGGTTGACGTGATTTTCTATACGTTGTTGGTATTTAAACTTCTTCTGTCTCATAACTCACGAACCGTCGGAAGCTCTCCAGATACTCGTGAATTTCATCATTCTAAGCGAACCATGGCGTCTCTGTACTTGTTCTCGTTACCTTGGTTCCGGAAGCGTTGTATGATATCTATCTGCGTTTCTATTATTTGTTGTCACCCACAACTCCAAACCATCGGGATAGGATAACTTTGTAAATCAGAACTTTATTGGATAACGTGAGGTGTGAGTTTTTCCGTAGCAGCCGTTCCCTTTCCATATACTTCGCGTTCAGTTGTTTTCTTTTCATCCTCACGTGATATTTCCAGGTCAAACACCGACATAAGTGAAGTCCTAGGAACCGCACGCTCTCTGTTTGTGGGATCAAGACACCATCCATGTTCACACTGGGACAGTCACCCCTTATTACGGAGAATGTGACGTGCTTCGATTTACCATGATTAACTTTAATCCTCAATTTTTTCTGTCATGAGCAAATAAGGTCAACGTCGTTTGCAGTTCCCGAAAGGTTAGTTCAGGATCTTCATTAATGGCAAGGATAGCAGTGCTATCGGAAAATGTGGCGACCATGCAAACTTCCAGGGTTGGAAGTTCCGTTGTGACTATTGAATGCAGCACACAACCTAATACAAAGCTTTGAGGGACACCCGAACTAATTTCGAAGAATTTCGACAACTCATCGTTACATCTTTCCAGAGAGAATCATAGGAGTAAAACTGATTTTCAAAAAAAATTTTATCAACAAAAAAATTACATATATGAAGTCGTTTTTAGATACTTTTAAAGACATGATATACAGAAGGACACAGAATTAAAAATGGTAATTTCAATTATTTTTTTGCTCCGTAAATTTAATAAAAGGAGGTTGATAAAGTGGTTTTATTCTAAACTTACTTTTAAATTATAAATTTATTTAAGAAATCAAGTTACATAGTTTTAAACAAAATACTTTCTTCTAAGATTCATAACTGTACCTATATCTGAAGATAATTATAAAGAAAGGAGTCAAAAGTTCTCGTAAGTAGTTTAAAAAACTACCTAACTTTAAATAGAATAAAACCGTTGTACTTCTCAGGTTTATGGAACATTGCAAATCGCATGGATATAAGTCTCATTAATGATAACGATAATATTTCTATTATCTATAAAGCGAAATTTCTTTGTTTTAAATTAGATAAAAAATATTCTTGGGATGATCAAATTGATTTCATTTGTAACAAAGTCAAAATCTACTGTTTTCATTCGAAACTCCTTAATAAAACGCAATTTCTGTCGTCCTCGTTAAATAATTACTCTGATAAACATAACTTTTGTTTCCTAATATGCGATACATAGTTTTAATCTATTTTTTTGATGTTGAAAACGAATATGAGCTCAGAACCTTTGTATCACCAACCATTTTATCAAAAAATTTTTAATTTCAATTTAATAGATTTTTTTTTTAATTTTTCAACGTATAGTTAGTATTTTAATATCCTATATTGTATTTCGTTAGCTCATTTTTTATTGTATTACTTTATTAACATACTTTGTAAGGTATAAATAAACAATAGTAGACAAAAACACTAGGCAAGAAATAAATCATTTCATGCCATACTATGATATTTTTTTGTCTTCAGTCATTTGACTGGTTTTGTGCAGCTCTCCAAGATTCCCTATCTAGTGCCAGTCGTTTCATTTCGGTATACTTCTACATCCTACATCCCTAAAAATTTGTTTTTGTTATTCCAAACGTTGCCTGCCTGCACAATTTTTTCAATCTATTAGTCCCTCCCATATCAAAGCTAATATTCCAGGATGCCTTAATATCTGGCCAATAAGACTGTCTCTTCTATTAACTATATTTTCCCAAATGCTTCTTTTTTCATCGATTTGCCGCAGCACCTCTTCATTTGTCACTTTATCCACCCATTTGATTTTAAACATTCTCCTGTAACACCACATTTCAAAAGCTTCAAATATTTTCTTCTCAGTTACGCTGATCGTCCAAGTTTCACTTCCATATAAAGCTACGCTCCAAACATATATTTTAGAAATGTTTTCCTGACGTTTAAATTAATTTTTGATGTAAACAAATTATATTTCTGACTGAAAGCTCGATTCGCCTGTGCTATTCGGCATTTTTTATCGCTCCTACTTCGACCATCTTTAGTAATTCTACTTCCCAAATAACAATATTCTTCTATCTCAGTAATCTTTTCTCTTAGACATAGTATTATGATATCATATCTAATACTAAACAGTGAGCCTCCATGGACAAAATTAACCATGTTTGTGCAGGTCAAAACATGTAGCTGAAAACACAGCTGTGTTGTTTGTATTAAGCACTGGATTTAGGAATGAATTAATTTTCTTCAGTCTTATTGATATCTTAAGTTTGTTAACAGTGAAATATGCCTGATGCCTCAAAATCGTGTAAATGATGTGGATGCCTTTTGTTATATATATATGTTGAGTTTACCGTAAAATCAAATAGAAAAAACATTAGACCTTTAATTTATAAAACATATCGTATGTAATTTCAGTGAAAAATTGGTGATCAGAATAATTCGTATGCTCCTCATATAGTATGCACTAATTGTTCTAAATATTTAAGAAAATGGCTGAAAGGTACACGAAAGGCTTTGCCGTTTGGTGTATCTATGGTTTGGCGTAAACCAAAGGATCATGTAACCGATTTTTATTTTGTTTAACAAGCGTGTCTGGAATTTCTAACAAATTTAAACAAACAGTAAAATATCCTTCATTGCGATCTGCAAACAGCCCTGTACCTCACTGTAAAATTATTCCAGTTCCAAGCTACCTGTGAATATGTGTTTTTAGAAAGCAGCGATGAAGAATCAGGCAGTACTGAAGAAGACAACAATGATTTTGATATTGAATTATCTTCCAATTAGCAGCATCTTATATCACAAGGTGAAATAAATGACTTGATTAAGGATTTAATTTATCAAAAAATTTGTAATTGAAAGTTGTGCTGTTTTGTTAGTCATCCAGTTAGGCTATATTAAGTACATGTGTTTTCTCTGCGAATGAGATAGCCGACCTAGGGATAAACACTATGTTACCAATGACTAGAAGAAATGAGATAACTTAATTCCAAACGGGAAAAATATTATTCATGAGCCCTTAATTGAATCCAAAAAAATGTTTTTACACCCTCCCCATATAAAGCTAGGACTAACGAAAAATTTTGTAAAAGCAATGAAGAAGGATAATCCTGGAATTTTATACATCAGGCAGAAATTTCCGAATTTAAGTGAAGGAAAAATTAAAGAAGGAATATTTGTTGGTCCTCAAATAAGAGAGTTTTTCAAAGGTGATGTATTTAACTCCGGTGTTAAATAATGTAGAAAGTGCAGCTTGGGCTTCATTTAAAGACGTTTGCACACTGTAAAGACATTTAAAAAAGATTTTCTCGGCAAATAAAATTCCATCACTTACCACGATATTGTTAATCAACTTCTTACTTCATATAGAACTATAGGATGTAATACATCTGTAATACACATTTCTTCCACTCAGATCTGGACTTTTTCCCGGACAACGTCAGAGACATAAGTGACGAACACGGTGAACGTTTCCACGAAGACATTTCGGTGATGGAAAGCCGCTTCAAAGGGAAATGGGATATTAACATGCTAACCGATTACTGTTGGACATTAATTCAGGATGTGCCTGAGACTATTTATAAAAAAAAAGGATCAGCGAAATTACTCTAACACAGGTATGGCCATGCAAAATTATAAATTTTACAGATTTTAAATATATTTTCTTTTATTTATTTATTTTTTTCTTGAAGCGTAATTTATTTAAAACTAAGGGTGATAGAAAAATTGTATTTACAGGTCTGTAATGGGTAAATACGACATCATAGAAGAGGAAGAGCATAGGAGTTAAATATAAAAAAAAAAAAAGAGAGAAAGAAAGAGGTAAAAGTCCGGCCCTTATGTTTTTTGTTCAATAAAGAGAGTCAAACCTGTCTCAAATTCCTAGTTCCTGCTCTAGCATCCCACTAGAGTAAGTAGCTCCTCCCTGGGTTGTGCTATACTTAATTGGAGATCCGACCCGGGGGGGAGGTACACAAAAAAAAAAAATAAAAAATAAAAAAAAAAAAACAAAAGGTCTGTAATGTACGCAAAAAAACAATTTAAGAAATAGTATCACACTTAAAGTAACATTAAAAAAAAAATTTTTTTCTATCTAGGTATATTTCAGTTAGAAATATAACATCATCGTTTGGGGTCTCCTCAAAAAAATCACAGTGAATTTTCAACTTACAAAATGAGTCAAGAATTCTGACTTAGATCTTTGTTACACTTGCTGCATAGGTATAATTCGTGTAGATATTTAGTAAAATAATAATATTAACTTATTCTTATGTTTACATTTATTCATTTTGATCTTCGTTAAAAAAAGAATAGTTTCTTATTTATAAGAAAATAACATCGGTTGCTATCAAACAAGACAACAGAACTGTTTTTATGTAGCTCAACACAATACTTCAGCTTACGAAAATGAATCTTATTACGTTTCGATTATAATTTTTTATAAATTATTGAACTTATGAAATAGACATATTTCATATTTTTTTGTTTTTTTTTTTTTTTTTTACCCGCGCGAATTAAATACGGTATGCGCGCGTGCTTTAAGAATCATTGAATTAGATGACGAAAGAGTATTATATTTAAATAAAATGATAAATTTTTTAAATTAAGTTGTGTGTGTAAGCCGTGCACCAGAATCAACCCACAGTTATAGGACTTTTTTTTATCAAGAGGGTGTTCTCTTCTTTCTTACAGATTAGCGCGGCAAAAATTTTTTGCAAATCTCGTTAGCCTGATCCAAAAAAATTGAGCAAACTAGGCGTTAAAAGATAGAAAAAAGAATACATACATATATATATATATATATATATATATATATGCATTAATAAACAATACTGTGCGTAAAAATAGCATTGAATTACGTATATTATTTTTTGTGTATTTTCATTCCATATAATTTGTTTAACTAATACAAACATTTAAGTAAAACAAAAACTTTAAATATAATTTATTTAAATAGAATTTTAAAATAGATTATAAAGTTTTAGAAATTGTCCTTATTCATATGAATCGAAACCGATTCGATTGCCAGTTTAACTAGCTTAGTTAACAGCAAGGAGGTTGCCTCGCGAGCAGTCATCTTTTATTCAGAAACTTAACAAAAGTTTTACATGAACTGAAAAGAATTAAGTTGCATGTTGCTATTAATTATCAATTTAATATTAATAAAAATAAGTTGCCGTGATGTAACTTATCTAATTTAAGCCTGACTTAAATATTCAAATACTGCAATACAAATATCATAAAAAGAAGAAATTCAGAATAGTTTAAAACTACAGTTTAAATATACTTAGTTTCTGTTCCAATTTACAATATGAAAAGTTTATTACTTATAAATTATACTCGTATGTTATAATTCTATTCACTAAAAGTTTACGTTGTACTTCATTTAAAAACTTTTAAGTTATGATAATTGGGACTATTAACCACTATAATATTTGTTACAATATTTTTATTTATTTCTGTAACTTATACACACGGCTCTATTTCTTTGACATGTAGTCAACGAAAAACCGAATTAAAGAATCCATAGAGAAAACAAATATGAAAAGTGTCACAAATTCGTTAACTTCAACTTTTAAAAAGAATCCAAAGAATCAAGAAATTTTTAAATATTTATAACAAACACGCAATAAAAACGGCTAAGAAAAAATAGCAATTCATGAAAGAATCAGGAAAATTAAAAATGTAAGAAGCATACGATAAACCAAAGAGAACTACAAAAAAAAATGCCTTTTCATAAACGCAAAAATAGAGGATTATAACAAATTAATTAAATCCTAAAGTCTTCAAGCATCAGAATGTTTTAACCTAAAAATAATACAAAAATAGAAGAGAAAGAAGAATTTTACGAAAAAGTCGACACAAAATCCTTTGTCACAATGTATTGTTTTACATAGTAGATATCAAAAGATAAGATATCTCTCTGAAAGTCAAAGCAATCTGCAATTGGCATCCTACTGCCACAAAAATGCTTCTAGCTTTCCTTTAGCTAGTTTTCTCGTGGTCAGTTTTCTACGAATAGACTGTTCTTCATCCTCATCCACATCTTTAACGAGTTCTTCATCACTTCTTCCGTAATTTACGTTTTTTAGATGTAAGCTAAAATCCATTAATCCCATGCTCAGGATATTGTGAACTGTATAAAAAATTATTGTGGGTATCCAATGAAGACAATCAGCAGATAATATAAACCTATCCCGCGGCTCAATTTCCTGGCCGATAGCTGCAAACAATCATTATGGTTAAATTTCCTGTCAGGTTCTGTCAGTATCTTCTTAATTTCCATTATAACTAAAAGTACAAACATTTCGATCTTAGTATTTGTGTTGTGTTCACTGGTAGTTATTCTTTCAGTAACCTAATCTGGGAACTCTTTTCCTACCCGATACTTTCATATCAAATTCTTCCTGTCCCAAAGAATTGGTGAAATAAAAAACTACAATTGAGTTACTTGTTCTTAGATGAGGGCCACTCTCATGCCACCAAACGCAGCAGGGCGAGAAGCTCGAGGTACAGATATCACAACTGTTCAAAGCTAAAAGCCTAATCTGATTATGAGTTTTATATTTTAATCCTAAATAAGATTTCTTTCACATAAAAATTCACTTATATCTTGTTTTAGAATACTTAACATTTTTAAGTGTAAGTACAAATAATGAAAGATCAGTCGGTATTGCAGTTTTAATTGATTGTATCACTGTTTGAATCGGTATACCGTTTACCCAACGGAACTATTTATTCTGTCAGACCCGTTTTAGTTCGTATACTGCAATAACATTTCAAAGGTAATAATTTATTTCTAAAATTGCATACATAAATTATAAAGAAAATATTAGAAGCCTAATCAAATATTTTCCTTTGGTAAAATAACTTACATAGTTTTAAAAAATATGTATAAATTAATGTATATTTGTACAGACCTTTCGATGAGAAAATATGAATAATTTAAAGTAATTAAAAGGTATATAAACATTTTGAAACTTTTTATCCTCAATCTTTGAAGTAAGCTCAACATTAATGATACAAGTTACAATATCGTGCTCCTGTAATCATACTCCGGTTGTTATTATTATTACAAACATAAGATAAACAAAGGAAAATTAACGTTTCATGTTTTGCTTGGTAACATAATAAACCTTGGGCAACCCGTGCGTTAATATAAAAATATATTAAAAAGCAACATTGAAAAATTATATAACACATCTTCCTCGTTATAAAGAACAAAGGAAAAAATATTCATTACCCGGCAAAAATTTTAACGGAACACTAACCTTAAATATGTTCACCTTAAAATCTCATACGGCTCTCGAAATAAGAGTAATATACAAAAGAAGAACCGTGCAAACAAGATTAGTCAAAAAGTATTTCGTTTTATTAAAATAAACAATGAAAATTGGTGGTAAGTTTCATTACTTTTTATTGAAGTTAATCGGATATTTATTTAAAATTTTTAAGAGATTAAGAATTTAATAGTTATAATCTAGGATTTTTGTTATTTTAGAAAGTAAAAATCTTTCAAACGAATTGCATTTAATCTTAATAAAACTAACATTAATAATATGAGGTTCAAAAACGAGAGGTTTTAAAATAAAAAACATTTTTAAATAAAGGGCTTTTCTTTCACATTAAAAACAGGGTAATTTATATATATTAAATATACTCATTTACTTATCACTTGAGCAGAAAATATACCTTCCGAACTCCTAATTTTGAATATTAAATTTGTAGAATATTTGCACTAAGATCTCAAATCATTATGTAAAAAAATTGTTGTTAAAAAAAATATTAACCTTTACATAATGATGTGCTCTGTTAGACTAGTCATTATTCAAACTTCAAATTTCAATGAACTTAAAAATAAGTGTCTTTTCAGTCTACCTCCGTCGCAGAGTGGTGGCCAATCTCGGCCTTTCAACCGTAGTTCACGAATTCCAATCTCGGTCAGGCGTGAAATATTTTATACGCTAGAAATTTCCATCGGCCTAACGACCATAGCAGTTGTTGCACGTTACTATTATAATTTATTATACATTTATTATGCAGTAAACTAAAACCGTTAACAGCCCACAAGTAGCATTCTCGAATAAGTATGTGGTAACGTGACAGAACCGACTAATGATTAGTATTTTAACACCATCAGGATTCCGGTTCGGGTCCAAAACATTAAAACTTCCGACAAATTAAGAGATTTCCTACAAAAGTATTAATCAAGAAATGATAAAGTATTATACTAATTGACAAATTTTTAATAAGTTATTATATCCATGTTATATCGATGTACTTTTGCAGTTTAATTAAGAAATTTTTAAGGAATACCGACGAAGAAGTAAACACGGCTAAATTTTCCAAGCACTAAATATACTTACAATTAGTTATGAGTTAATATAATCTCAAATAAAAAAATTATTATTTCTTTAAACAACTCCCCAATCAGTGTCTAGTTGAATGGTTTGTAGTTCAGTTGGACAGTCCCATATTATATCACACGATAAATCTGAATAATTTTTTTTTTTTTTTCAAATTTTAGAAAAAAAAGATTTTCCTTGTCAAATAATATGAAACCCTGTCGACCGAAAATGACCGATCAGCCAAGTATAGCTCCAATCCTGGGTAAAACGGCCCGATTTCCCGAGGGATTGCGAGTGGTAGTGGGGTGATCATTGCCCGAAAGACAGTAATGCTTTGCCGTGAAGCCTAATTTTTTCTCATTTTGCTATTTCTGTGTGATTTTTTTTTCATCATTCAACCCTTTTCCTTCTCTTTGTCACGTTTTAAGTATTAACGTAAGTCACTCCGTGACTAATTTCCAATATGTTATATGAGGAAATGAAATTTAATCGTTTTATTTTCAAAATTTTATTTAATTGTGTCAGATATTAACATTACTTAAGGATTTGTTGTAAGTAAAAGCAGATTTATTCTGTTAAGGATTAAGTATTAAGATTTATTTTTATTGGATTTTATCTGTTTTATCTGTTTAACTAGATATGCTAATTTATGTTAGTTTATTAGTAATAAATTTATCATTTTATTGTTTTTTTAATTTTTTTATTTTCTTAATCCTGTTTGCTTGTAGCATCTTTTGTCAGCTTGTTTTGGAGCCCCATACACATTGAAAGATTTCTGTAATTTAATATATACGAGTATTTGTAATGTATTGTGTTTTTTTTTTATTTCTTTGCAACTTCATTGTTTAATTGTTAAGTTTTACATAATTTTTGTTGTCTTCAGTATTACATAAAATATCAAAAGTACTAGCTAAAACAGAATTTTTTTTTTTTTTTTTTTTTTTTTTTTTTATTAAGAAAACTGATATTCGCATATCTGTTGATGTTTTCCAGCCTTATATTATTTATAGTATTATATTATTCGGTTCTTTATAATTCTTTTTTTTTTTTAATGTATAACTTTCTAAATTCTAAAATAAATGCATAAATATATTGCATTTTTAATAAATCCGAACGAAGTTGATCCATTCAATATCAAGTACAAAACATTAAAGGATGTTAAGGAGTTGTTGTTATAAAGTCAGCATCGTACTGATTTTTTTTTGTTTTCGGAAGATTTAAATCGATCGTAACGGTTTTTATGATAAAAATCTAGCATAAACAGAGAAAGATTCTCCCATTCTGAACGAAACCGTATTGACAGAATACTTTTGGTAAAAAGATGGGCCTGAAACAGCGTCGTCTGTTGCCTCTGATTTTCCTTTTTTTAAGGATAGTTAAGGTCTAGAGTCGCAAAAAGATAAAAACTAATCTTATAAATAACGACAAATTGAAGTTATTAATGAGCAAAAATTATTAGAAATAAAAATCACTTAACATAAATTCAAAATCAACCTAGAAAAAAATGTCAAATAACTAAAACAAGATGGGAAGCTGTTTGGGACCAGATGTTTATAAATAACGACATAAGCTTTTCATCGAAATTAAATCTAATCCGTACTAAAGTTCTCAGATTGGGGACGGTAGAAGACATAAGGAAATAGAAAAGGTGCTAACTTACTTTTTTTTTTTATTTCAAACTTTTCAAATAATCTTTGTGCATCTTTTCATTTTCTATCGGTATAAATTAAAATGTCCTTATTATTTACTTATACTCTTGTATACCACCTCAAACTATTTAATAAAAATTGCAAGATTTCGAGCTGAAAGAACCCAAAAATTAGTGGATAATATGAAAAAAACGTAAATTAGTTTGAAGAGATCAAAAACTCTGTCAAAGACTTTAACATAGACGTATAATTTAATTCACATAATATAAATACTGATAATTTAGAAAAGTTATTTTAAAATTTACTGATCGGTATAGGATATCGGCTGTTAGAAGAGTTTCGTAAAAGCATTAATATTATACAAAGAACAGCATCGTAACTTACTGGATAAGGATTATTTAATGGATTAACATTCTTTAAATGGTAACAATTACTTGGGCACAGAAAATATGAGCACTCGAGTTTGAAGTTTTAAAAATAGTTACCGCAACAAGAACAATGAAAGGCACTGTTTTTTTTTTGTTTTTTTTTTTTATGATTTTGTTACGTAACTTGACTTACATCACTTGTTAATAAAAAAAATTATCGGACCGATCTCGTTCAAATTTTTACACAAGTTCAGCCATTCTGTTATTTTATCGACTATCTAATTTCAGATCGATACCTTCATCTATTTTTTGAATTTACATTCGATTTGTAAAACAACATTATTTATGGATCATATTTTTTCTTTTACCTCCGGAACCACCGTTAAGGTATATCTTCAGAGGATGAAATGAATGAATTGTAGCGTATGTGAAAAATGTGAAAAATCCGGGACCTCCGGATGATGGATCATATATGACGTACAAATACAAGAGGAGGTTCGTTATCTTCATTGTTATTTTAAATTTGAATACAATATCTAATAAAACGTATAACTAAACAAACATGTATTAGGGATCTTTATTTATTAAGAATTCATCAGATGACTGAATGAGAGAAAAAAAAACAATTCATCGAGTTAGTTCTTTCCTTTTTTTCTTTCTTTTATTTTATCAAACATAAAATAATATAAGAATTGAGGCGAAATTTGTTTCGAAATTGACGAGTGTTTTTTTTTTTTTTTTTTGCTTGATGATAATCGCTACATAAGCTTAAAGTGTGCACATGGGATACGAAAATGGAATTTTTGTAGCATATTGGAAATGGCATACGTGATCGGGAATCGAACTTGAGACCTCCGGATATATTTTTTATTTTTTGAAGTCTCAAACTCGAAGCACATAATTTCTTCACCGATAATAATCTAATACGAGATCTGTTTAGGCTGAACCATAGACTTTATAAGAAAACAGACCTGCTGTATTCGTTAAAAAAGTTAAATAAGCCTTCTATTTTCCATTATTGTCTGAATTAATTCAGATTGAAGTGGTTGAAGATGGTCTTTTTGAGCATAGCCGAAAAAGTTGAGCTATTGAACGGTAAAGATGGGTCGTCTCTTGTCAATTATTGCAGATTTGCATATCACACCGATTTGGAATACCAAATGAGAAGAATTATATATAATTCATTCAATTCAAATAATTCATATACATATATATATATATATATGGAAATTATTGCAGTGCACTATTTCCCGTTTTTTATTATTAATATGATTTTTATATATGAATATATAAAAACGATATGATAATATCGTTTTTTTTATTAATATGATTACTATTATTATGGTTTTTATTATTTTATTATTACTCACGCACAGCAGGTAAGAATTTTTGTACGACCGGTTTCGGGCTCAGTCCATTGTCAGGTGCATTATATTAATCCATAAATTCCAAATAACTTTCACATATGCAATATTAAAATCAGACTCATCATATATTATTATATATTATTAAAAAAGCTCTCTAAAACACTTCAAACGTTGTTACTGTTTATTTATTTATTTTTAATACAACTTGTTATATAGTTGAAACAAAATTTTCATTGAATACAGATATTTAAGCTAATTTGTATTAGAAATAAATCAAAAAAACAGTGAGCTCGAAACCGGTTGTATAAAAATTCATACCTGTTACATGTAAATAATAACAATTTTAATTATATACATTTATATACGTACGGTGTATCATAAGGAACTTTAGATATCATATTGTCCTAGTAGCATTTTCATCCGTAAATTCAAGTTGATTAGTATTTCTTTTTTGTTTTTTTTATATTGACCATTTGAATGCAGGATTTATGTTCAAGTATTTTCAGATTTTTCCAATTGAATATTAACTTATTAAGCGATTGGTGATTTTAGTCACTAATATTTTATTGATTTTCGTATTATTTTAAAAAGAGATAAAAAGAATATGAAGAGGGAAATAATGTTTTACATTTAATTTTTTTTTTTATTATTATTATTTTATCCCTTATATTTTTTGTAATCATTTTTTGTTTTAATTTGTGATCATTTTTTGCTGTTGTAGTATAACGTGATGCATCGAAATTAAATACTAATTATTTCTAGAAATACGATATAAATAAATAAAAAAAAAAATTAAAAAAACGAACATTCTATATTTCTGTTATCGTTTTAAATTACACAATAGATATTAATGCTCTTCCTTTTCAAGTTTTGTTGTTTATGATCAAATAATATTATGGTACACTTTCATTTTTTTATTTATTAATTATTGAAACAATTAATAATCAATTACAAATTAATTTGTTTTTAAACGATTATTATTTATCTAGAATTATTAATTGATTACATAATAATAATTAAATGTTGCTTGCCCCTTTTTACTCCGGATGTCTCTCGCCTCTATCCCAAATATTACTATGAATTCATAAATGAAAAAAATTTCTTATTAAAATGAGGTTCATCCTGATAAATTTAATAACGGAAATATTTTATATGAATTAATTTTATGCTTGACACTGAATCAAACGGTCCAATGGTGTTTGGATTTTGAAACCTTTCCTCCCAAATTTTTCGGATCAGAAGGTTTAATGGTTTCCAAATGCAGTAATCGGTCGTACTTAATTCGTGTATTAAAAATACGATCATTCGATTCAGTAGTTTTCGAATTTTGGATTTTTCGCCATTTTTTTCAGCACCAGGGCATATTATTGAAATTTTGAATATATGCTAAAACTCCGGAGACATGGTATAACCATATTATTGAGTTTTATCGAATTATGACGGTTTAGATTCTACGTTCTTATTAATTTAGATTGTAAAATTGATAGAAATTAATTACTGTATAATATAAAAAAGTTTTATAAAAAAAAAAAAATAATCCGATTTCCAAAAGAAAATTTTTTAAAATAAAATTTTGCGCAAAAAATAAAAAAATTACTTTTCCACTAGGTCCTCAATGCAATGAAACTTATTATTTTAAGTCGGCATCAAATTTACATGAAATTAATTACGACTGAATGAGATAGGGATTAAAAAATCTATTTGAAATAAGGATTCAATTTAATTCTAAAATTTGTCGCCTACTTCACAAAAATAACTTTCAAAGATTGTAGTCGAAAAATGATTTTTTTCTTTTTAGTGAAAATTTTTTAAGTTTTCTTTTTGGAACAATTCATTTTTTTTTCAAAATTTGTTATTTTATTACGTTTATTTTTGTAACTTCATTGAAAAGGAAATACGGCCACGCCTCCAAATCAGACTCCTCGTAAGGCATTATAACATTTTCTTGAAACAAACAGGCTCTTGAAGATACCAGGGAAGATTTTGATAAGATTCGGAGTCATGTATCTGATATCGTACCTGTGTAGAGGCCATCTAAAATGCGGGATTACGTGAAATCTAATTTACCAAAACAAATGCAGTCCTAAAAGGAACATCGATATGATATTAACCGCAAGCGCTTACAAACGAAAGTCAAGAACAAAGACTACACAGTTTTTCGTAGATTCATAAACATATTTGTAATAAAACGCCTCCAAAAAGTTCACATCCATTGATTGTTACGTCAAGATAAAAAATTGCTAATAAAAAGAGCCGATGAAAAACACACTCGTTTGTTGAGAATTCTTAAAATATTTAGTAATGCGACGCACGTATTCAGTGCAGAAGTTTTTTAAAAAGCAATAAATAAGTTTTATTGACTTATGAATGTTTTTTTTCTTGATGAATTAATTCACCGTAAAAAGAGAAGCTTGTGTGGGAGAATATTGAATTTTGTAGCATATGAAAAATGCCATGACTGACCGGGATACAAATCTGGGACTCCCGGACGATAGGCCATTACGCTACCTCTTCGCTTCGAAGATTGGAAAATACATTCTGCGCAATAATGTTTTTTCAATGGTCCAGTACCATTCGGTAATCGTGTGTTACCACATTGGAATCATCCTGTATTGTTTAAAAAAAAAGTTATCCAAATTGGTGCCAAGAAAAATTGCACTCGACGGCCTCCATGGCGCGAGTTTTTCATTAATTCATATTTTTTAATTAATTTTTTTTAAATTCATTTACGTTACATTTATACTCTTTTAATTGAGTTGACAAAAAGCCGGCCTCCGTGGCGGAGTAGTACCGTCTCGGCCTTTCATTCGGAGGTCCCGGGTTCGAATTCCGGTTAGGCATGGCACTTTTCACACCCGCTACAAATCATTCATCTCATCCTTTGAAGATATACCTTAATGGTGGTTCCGGAGGTAAAGAAAAAGAAAAAGAAAATTGCACTCTGACAAACCATCAGATACACCCATCGAATTGAAAATCTTATTCTTTTCGAAATCCGTAAAAATAACAGTAATATTATTACACGTAAAAAAAAACTTAAAAAATATTTATTAATTCATAGTATTAACGCTTTTAATAATTGTATATTTCGAATAAACAAATTTTATATTAACAATTTGTTAGTTATGTTTTAATTTTTCGAGTTAAATTTACACGAATTACAATTTTAATAAAACTAAGAAATATATTTGTAAAAAATTTTAAAGGCTGTGATAATAACTGTAATAAGGTCCTATGAAGGTCACTGGACAAGAATTCAGTCTTTACAATGTAGTTTTTTTGGTTCTTTTTCGTTATTCCCCCCCCCCAAACTGAAATCATTTTTTTTTCTCCACAAACTGGTATAAATATACTCGAAAAGTAATTATGTACTAAAATTAAGCAGAA